>WBNM01020177.1:11259-62739 GCA_013399055.1 Ramphastos sulfuratus
CCAGCTGCCACAACTCCCACACGGCACAACACCCATCCTCTGCAGACTGTTTGCACTGTGCTGCTGCACCTTTGGACCTCTTCAACTCGGCTGCTCAGAGCCCCGTTCAACCTCATCTAGAATGTTGAACCTCATGAGGTTCTTCCACTTCTCAAGACTGACCAAGTGCCTACAGATGGATCTCATCCCTCCAGCACGTTGAATGCACCACTCAGCTTGGCAGCATGCACAAGGTTGCTGAGGTTGCCTCCATCCCGTGACCACGGCCATGGCCATGGCAGTACAGAAGACAGAAACTGGTATTGGTGCCAGTAGGAACTCTGGAGGCACACTGCTGCTTTCCACTTGGCCATGGAGCTGGAACTCAGAAACTCCAACTCTTCTTTGCCTTCACTCCAGTCTCCCCCTATAAAGAGCTGGCAGAGCTGGGGTGAGGCAACGGAAGCCCCCACTCTCCATCTGCTTGGAGACAAACTGAAGCAGACACACCTGTGTCCACTCAGCACCAGGGAACAAGGCACCGCCAGCCACAGCCATGGTGCTGTCATGGCCCCTGGGCCTCTTCATTGCCTTGGCTTTTGCAGCCATTCAGCTTCCTCCAGAGCTTCTTCAGTGCCAGAGGTAAGGACCAAGCCCAGCCCTGGAAATTTGGTCCTTGGGCCAAATTCACGGCCACTTCCAGGGCACCTCTGCCTGGTCCTGCTCAGTCCCCTTAGGTTCCTCTGGCCCCAGACTGGCCTGTGACTGCCATCAAACTCTCATCTCTCTCTTTCAGGATCAGCCAGTCTCTGCCAGGCTCCTGGGCAGCAGCCCCAGCCCTTTTGTGCACCCTGGACAACGCAAACACTCCTGCTGCGGCTGCAGGCAGTCCTAGCCAGTAGGACATCCCCAGCACACCTGGCACCTTACCATTCACCTCCTCCCCAGCACCTTCAGCACCTGGGACTCCCCTCTCTCCTCTTCAGCACCCCTGTCCCCCTGCCACTTGGGGCACCTGGGCTCAGCAAGACCTGGTGACCACAGCTGATGGTGCCTGGCCAAGATCTGCCCAGGAAATAGGACCTATGGATCCTTTCCCAGGAGCTTGGCAACATCTCTCCTGTTTCATCCTCTCAGGATGCGACCTCTCCCTCAGCACGGATGTCAAAATGCATGATGCCAGTGCAATCCACCAAGACATCTCCCTGGCTACAGACGTGGAAATGCATGAGGTCATGACATTCCACGACATCTCGCTTCCCACTGATGCGGAGATGGAGGAGGGCACCCTTTCAGCTGCAGCCACCTCCCCGGGTGCTACAGGCCCCAACTGCCAGCACCACAGCAGGCTGAAGAAGCGCAGGCTGGACCAGTGCAAGGACACCTGCCCAATCCCTGCACACAAGCGCAGGAGACCTGCAGCCTCTGCTGGGGCAGGATGCAGGAATTAGGGGGAGGGTTGAGGACTGGGGGGAGGGTGGGATTAGGTCTGTAGCAGGGGTAAAGTAGCTTGGGGGAGGAGTGGTGGGAGGTGGGATTGTTGATGTAGTTGTAGCAATTTATACAGAATGGTTTGGGTTGGATCTCCAAAGGTCATCCAATCCTGGGGGGAGGGTAGGAATAGGTCTGTGGCAGGAGTCAGATAGCTTGTGGGAGGAAGGGTGGCAGGTGGGATTGTTGATGGAGTGGGATTAGGTCTGTAGCAGGGGTCGGATAGCTTGGGGGAGGAAGGGTGGTGGGTGGGATTGTTGATGTACTTGTAGCAACTTAGAATGATTTGGGTGGGAAGGGATGCAGTCAGCAGGGACACTTGACTCTTTTATTCTCCCTTTTCCAGTTAATCTGTGCTCCACAGCCTCGCTGTGCCTGCATAGCATGGTGGAGTAGGTTTAGGAACCACAGAGTTGAAAAATTCCTCAGGGACTAGACAGGCCGGGAGGTGGACCCAGGAAATTGCAACACTGTTATCCAATCCTATACTTCTGCTATGGTTTTGTAAGCCAGCAGCAAGGCAACTCGGTCTCCTTTTCTGCCTCCTGCCTGCTCTCTCCGGCAGGAGTTGATTCTCTGCTCACATGCAGCAGACCTGTTTGTGCCTGCAGAGGCCTGACTAGTTTAGCCTGCGCAAGTTCGGCCTCTTTAGGCCTAACGGTGGCAGAGGCAATGGGCGTGGAAGAAGAGGACCATTGGGGACCATAAATTATTCAGGCTGACGGAAGGTTTCAGGGGGTTCTCATGGATCCTGTGTGTCTATTAGGTGTTAAGCATTCATATGCTCTGTGCTTCTTTGTATCTTTTTGAAATATAGTTCTGCATTCCTGTGGAATTCAACCAGAGCCTTTTCTTTGACTCTTATGGGGCAGTAAAATTATATGTGTCCACTCTTTAAACCATGACAGGTGGAGAGGGAGGGAAGGAGGGCAGGAGGCACCGGGAAATGGCACCAAGGAGCTGCCAAAGCAGTGCTGAGCCCCACACCAGTTCCACCAAGCCCCAAGGACACTCGGCCATACCCAGCCCTCACTCACCTCTGGCCTGGCAGCTCCCACCCAGGGCAACTCTCTGGGCTTCTGCCCCAGTGCAAGCAGCCCCATGGTGGCACAGCCAGGACAGATGGCTCCAGGCAGGACTCACAGACACGACCCCACACAGAAAGCAGCACTGAGCCCTGCAGCCCTGACCTCCAGCCTCCTACCCTGTGGCTGCAGCAGGCCCCTTCACCTGCACCAAACCACCCCACCATGGCCCCATGCACCCCACTGCAGCCCCAGTGATGTCTCCTTCAGCCCAGGGTGGCTGCCTGCCCTATTGGGACCTGTCTGCTGATCTGGAGACTTTCAAGACTCTTCTGGATGTGTTCCTGTGTGACCTGCACTAGATTATGGTCCTGCTGGGGCATGGGGTTTGTACTCAGTGAACACTACTGGTCTCTTCCAACTCCTAACGTCCTGTGATTGTAACCTCTCCCTACAACCTTGATGACATAAATTAAGTTGGAGGCATATAAGGGTTGATATATTTTATAGAAACAAATAATAAACAGGGAACTTTCTCACTGTATAATATTAACTGCCACTTCAAATTAAGACTCTTCTCTCTGTTTTGAAAATACTAGATTTTTCTACTGCATTATATAGAAAATGAAAGTGCCTCACTTGTATTACTTTGAGATGGTACTGAAATAATAATATTTTACAGTAATACTAAAATAAGATAGACGAATGTGTTGGATGCTGTATTTTTTGAAATGGAGAAAACCATGCAAATTAAGTGAAAGTCAAATTTCTTGTGGTTGAACTCAAAAGTAAATTCAGAACATATTTTGTTTGGATCTTTGGAGAACAAACTGTTTTTTTATGGTGGAGTAGTTGTATTACACTAAAGCAAGCACTGCAATGTATTGTGTTTCAAAACCACATATTTATAAAATAGAGAATGTTCTAACATCCAACACAAGCAGCCTTAATCACAGAAACTTGAAACAATTCTGAAATCTGAAACTTGAAAATCACACCTTTGTTTTCTAAATTATAACATACAAAGGAGGAAAAAAAAAAAAAAAAAACAACCCTGCACTGAATGTTGATACCACTAGGATCTGACAGTGAAAAGCTGTTTATCATGCGTGACTTTCTTACATGAGTCTAATTCAGATCGGTCTTTGATAATGGCTACATTTGAAGCATCCTATCTTGCTAAAACACATCAACTTCTTCATGATCCAGCTCTTCACGATACAGTAGTTCACCTTAGTTCCTGTATTTGTGTTTCACTAGGAAAATGTATGATACAGATAAACACTGAACATCTTCTTTGGTGATAATGACTTACTAGGTATTTTTAAAAGTTTTGCTAGTGAAATTAAGAAAGATTATATCTTAAGACAATTACTGTTCAGAATTGGTTTTAGGAGGGGTGTCTGGAAACTTTTCAAACTTGGAAAATTAATCCTGTTCCATTCAGAAAGAAAAAACAAAATCCTTCATGATTTCCAGCAAAGAAACTAAGAATGAGACGCTCAGAGCAGAAAACGGCATTTTGTTATTGAAACTGCTACTTGATTGCAGGCATCAGGTCCATGCACAGGTGGTGCATTGGGAGCTTCTTGGCTTAAGCAAAAATTGTACGCAGGGAATACTCTGAGCAAAAATTCCTGCCAACTCTGATTCACTTATTAATAGCTGTGATTGCCACTAATCACCATTTCCCCAAACCCTTATTCTGCAGAATTCCTAACCTGCTGAATCAATGCCTCTCTCCCAAGATAAACAAATTGCTCTGTACTGATTTATGAGTGGTTGCACTTGAGAATTACTGTGTGCTAGGGAATTATTGTGTGCTAGGGAATTATGACATTTCTAAACAAATAATGATGTAGAACGTGAAAATGCTACTGTGTTTGTGATCCACTGAAACACAAGATGAATCTCAATATTTCTGAAGGAGGAGTAAATTAAGCTCATTAGTTTTAGGGATACAAATAAGCACAGTGTAATTCTAACTATAATAGCCATAGCAGAGTTGCCTTTTAATAAGATACTTTTGTGTACCTAAAGCCTGTCAACCTCTTCAAAAAACAGCATGCTTGTCCCTCTTCCTTTCCTCAAGCCCAGCCAACCACTAAGCAGCACTAGTCCATCATCACAGCAGGGACAGTTTAAGTCACAATCCTTAATCTCCTTTATACAGGGACATTTATAGTGTCACTACGTAAGTGCCACAAAAGGGAACAACACAGACTCATGGGCCAAGTGATGTGATTACTGTGTGTGGCAGAGCTTTGGAACTGTACTACTCCATAAGCTGAAAACATCCCAGTCACACCTAGTCAGGCTACCTCAAGCTCACAAACATTTAAAACATTTAAAAACATTTTAAAAAAATACTTTTCGAGGCTATCCTGACAACAAAAGGTACGAAAAAGGGGAACGTATTTAAGCAAACTCAAAACTTGAAAATAGGGATTGAAGCATGATGGTCTTTGCAACCTCTTATGGATCAATATTCTATAGCCCGTTATTCTTTCATTAGTGGCATATGATTTTTCAGATCAGAATTGCACTTTAGACAGCTGCAACGCTAATGTCCTGAATGCTTAACTTTTGTATGTTTCTGTTAATTAAGAAAACACAGGAAAGAGAACAAAGGTTACCTAATGGGAACCTTTGTATGAGTATTTGCAGGCTTTTTGGAAGGGTTTGGTGTTTTAAACTGCAGAGACACCGTGACAAAGTAAGTTTAATTATGAGAGTTGTGATTCTTTCCTCAATTGTCCTGTAACAGTAGACCATGTGCACACTGCAGTCATCTGGGCAGAACTACCATGTAAGTAAGCCTATGGCTTATTCAGCTTGGACAAAGTACATGTTCATGGTTAGAAAAAATTCAAAGAACTAGTAGGAAAATCAATTATTTCTGTCTGTCTATGAATCAATCTATCTATGTATCTATCTATGCATCTAATCTAATTTCCCTCAAGCCCACTCCTGCACACTATCTTAGAAATTACACAAGTTAACAAATTTCTGGTAGACCTCTGATCCCATTTTCCTCTGTAAGCATTGGCAATAATCCCTATATCCCTTCCTTGTTTCACATTCCTCTCTGCTAGTCTCTTCACCCAAACAATTGTATAACCAGAAGGGTACATGCAACACCATTTAAGTTTGTATGAAAACAACCCACTAATAAAAACAACATGACATTTATGTATTCACTCCAAAACCAATAAGTTTTATAGCTCTCATTTGGACCCATATAATTCACCAAATACGCTAGCATAACTCATGCAATTTCTCTAGCATGAATAAAACTGGGTTTTATTTGGAGCCATTACTGTGTTCACAAAATAGAATAAATGTGGGCTTGGTATTAAAGTTTCATTTACAGTGGAAAAGTCTGTCTGCCTGGATATTCCAGAGAAATCTAAGGAGAACACTTCCTCTTTAGTCCTCCCCAGTGGCTTGATAGGACACATATTTTTTTATCCTAATCAAGAAACTCTTCAGCAAAGTCACAACCTCCACTGATTTTCTCATCTGGCAGTCCTTCAGCAAGCTTCACCCTGTGCAGCAGTCTCCTAGTACCACCTCAACTACTTCTCCCCCATCCTATGTTTGTCAGTCATTTTGTGAATACCAAACTCTTGCCTGATCCCAAACGAGAAAGTCAAATGGTCTCTTATGCAGAAAACCTGGAGTTAGAGTCATTTCTCCAGCTAAATGGAAGGTCTGCGGCTCCCTGTGTGTGAGCCAGCGGATTACAGGACCTGCCTAAATATGAAGTTGTGAACCTTGCCTGCACATCAGACCACTGATAACCAGTCCTTCCCCAAAACTCTCACCCACTAAACCTTTACAAAGAACAACACAACCTCTAAAAAAAATCTGAAGGAGAGGATAGATTTGTTTTATCCTGAAACTCAGAAACTGTAGCAAGGAAAAAAGAGAACAATCCTGTTAAGGCAAGTGAACCATATGGTGTAAGAATTAACTTCAGGATAACATCAAATAATACTTTAGTATTTTTGCACTGCCCCTGTGCTGACACTCCATGCGCTAAACAGTGTCTTTGGTCATAAGTCACTCCCAAACCTTCGGCACAATGTTTAAACAGGAGAAGATTAAGCAAGTGGCAAGCCACTGGCAAACTTTTTCTGGCAGTGGACTGTCTGTCTTTTACCTAAAGTTAAAATATCCCGCATTCAGCGAAAGGCAAAAGTAAACAGAGAGACCATACACTTGTCCATCAAAAGCAGCTCACAGTCATTAGTACAGGCCTGCTTACAGATTCAGCTCCAGTGACATGTTTACAGTTCTGCACAGAGAGAACCTGGAAAGGGATTTGCTACAGCCCTGGTACAGTCCTGCTGGAGTCCTGGTGGCTGGCAGACCAGCAGAGCCAGCCAAGAAAGGGACACTGGGGGCCTGCATGTACTCCTCAGTTTCAGAAGACCCAAACAAGGTGGGAAAGCAGGGGACTACAGAACAAATGGGCCTGTCACTGCCTTGTGGATGATGGGTCAAGTCAAATGCCTCTACCACGTAAGCCACAGGAATACTTTGTGCAAATAAGAGATGTCTTGACCTCTGCTTCCTCCCCAGTCAGATCACACTGTCATGGCCCTGACAAGGCACAAGGCCAAAACTTTTGCAGACAGGAAATGTGGCTGCTAAGCTAACATTGCAGTGAGAATACCTTTGCATTTCCACCCATAGAATGAATGCAATAACCCTGCCTGAGCTCAGTGAGCGTATTGGGGTAAACACTGAACGCCCAAAACTGCAAGGACAGAATATTTTTCTTAAGAGGTTTGCAAGCTGCTATGATAACTAGAAAAGTAAGTGACAGAAGATCTTTTGTATGTGTGTGAAATTAACTGTTTACCTTTAGTCAGTTTTGGCAGTACTTGGCTGCTCTCCTTGCTGCTAGTAAAATTATGAATACTCTGTGCAGAAGTTGAGAAACACATTTTGTGCAAGACCTAAGCTGTTCTTCTTTAAGAGTTATAAACAGACAATGATTCAATTTATGACATTTTAATTTCCAGTTCCTTCAGTGTTTTACGCCCTGCATATGCTGCAATTCAGTATCAAGGAGATTTATGAGGTTACCCTTAGATCATTAGCAAGTCCCCATCTGCCTGTTAGCATAGGCCTAAGTAAAACTCAGAACTAATTTTGGCATTTAATGGAATGTGCTACTAGATAGATAAGGTCAAATCTGTTCACGCAGGAAGGCAGCTCTAATTTTTCTGGCTTTAACCTGTTTCTCCCTTGCAATAAGTGACACTTTTCCTCCACCCAAGCACTCTTGTCAGGCAGAATACATCAGAACAGCTACATCTGCTTAAGAAGAGAAATTTTGTGTACACTTGCAATGTTTTATTTCCTCTTACAAAAACAGTCAGCAGTGCTTTGCTATTCAGGGAGGAAATGGGAGTCCATTGACACAATACGTGACCTGTCTGTGCTGTCAATACTGCAGACAGCATTCTCAGCTGATACTAACAGGAGACTTCTCTTCTAGTACCAAAGAACCAAAACATTTTTGTTATAGCGGTACTCGCTGACCTTGCCCAGTGGCAAAACTAGGTACTCTGTTTCTGTTTCAAGTCTATGGAGGGAATGCCCACTCACTCTGAGGAATTTCTACCCTTTTTGCACTTTTTTCCATTTGTTTAGAAGAATACATCTTGCAAGAAGGAATAAAACCACCTGTGGGTTCCACAAGGGCCTTCAGAGAAAGCCTTTGGCTTCTAAAGGATAAAGCTCCCAGTATCTTTCCTGCCATTATTTGAGAAGGAGTCTCTACCCAAGAAAAGAACTTTTCTTCCCAGTGACAGAAAAATTACTTCCCAGAACTAGCAGTTTCCCTCATGGGCTGCTAAGACTTAATCCCCTTGCCTTTCTAATTTTCACAGAATCATAAAATCATAGAATTGGAAGAGACCTCAAAGATCATCAAGTCCAACCAATCACCCAGCCCTATCCAATCAACCAGACCATGGCACCAAGTGCCTCATCCAGTCTATTCTTGAACTCCACCACCTCCCTGGGCAGCCNAGATATTGAACAGGACTGGGCCCAGCACTGATCCGTGGGGCACACCACTAGTGACAGCTGCCATCTGGATGTGGCACCATTCACCACCACTCTCTGGGCCTGGTCCTCCAGCCAGTTCTTGACCCATATCAGAGTGAATCTGTCCAAGCCATAAGCTGCCACCTTTGCCAGGAGCTTGTTGTGGCAGGTGGTGTCAAAGGCCTTGCTGAAGTCCAGGTAGACTACATCCACAGCCTGCCCCACATTCACCAGAAGGGTAATCTGACCATAAAAGGAGATCAGGTGACCTGTTCTGAGGCCTGGCACTGAGGTCAGGTTGACAGGTCTGTAATTTCCCAGTTCCTCCTCCTGGCCCTTCTTCTGGATGTGCACCACACTGGCCACCTTCCAGTCATTAGAGACCTCTCCAGTGAGCCAGGACTGTTGATAAAAGATGGAGAGCAGTTTGGCCAGCTCACCTGCCAGCTATCTCAGCACCCTAGGATGGATCTCATCTGGTCCCATGGACTTGTGAGGATCCAAGTGGCTCAGCAGGTCCCTCACTGCTTCCTCCTGGATTACAGGGGGATTGTACTGGACCCTGGTTCCATCTGCCAGTTCAGGAGGCCAGTTCTCCTGAAGACAACCTGTCCCACTATTGAAGATAAGTAAGTATCACCGTAAGTATCTATGAGTTTGAAAGGTGCAATTCATAATGAGAGACAGTCAATGTCTGGAGACACACAATCTGAACAGCCACTCCCAAGCTTGGTTTCTGAGGCACTTCACCCTGCATCCCCAGAATACAATTAAAGGTGGAAAATACCTCACAGAATATTGAGACAAGCACTCAATACACCACTTGTTTGGGAAAGTGCAGGCAAAATAATTAATTAGGACATCCTGAAGGCTTAACTACTAATTTGTGTTATTAACGTTACAGTCTCCTTAAACTACCTCTTGTGCGTGATTTATCAAGAACCATCACAAACTAGTACAGATAATACTACAGTTAAATTGCTATGATCACATTAAGGGGCTTCTCCCCCAAAGAATTTCACTAGCAGAGAAACTGAACTGAATAGGAAAGAAAACCTAGTGTAGGAAATCAATACATGATGTATTGTCTCATCTATTGTTTAATAGTATTTAATTGGCAGATCTAAAAAATGTCCAGAGGTAGGAAAACTAGCTTTTATTGAGTCTTTTATACATCCTGGCATTCTGATGAACCTCACTTAAAAGGCAGCCCTGTGGAGGTGTAGTACTGCAAATTAGTTGCCTGACTTCTGCAGCTACAAGATGACTCGAGATGGCTTGCTCTTTTTTGTAACAACAGCTAATGAGAAAGACCAGTACGTTGGTTTTTTTTTTTTATATATATCTGTACACACATATATAGTAAGGCTTTGTCTTTTTGTGGTTGCAAAAGTATTAAAAACATTCACACTTATAACCAAGATCTTAATCATTACAGCTCACACTTTACTTCCATTGAAAGTCCCAGACAGTGTTAAGAGGACACTGGTGAAACAGAAGAAAGAATTCAAAAGGCACATCATTCTCATGAAGGTCATGAATACAAGCAGGTCAGCACTGTGGAAAACCTTTGACTATACACAGCACAAGACAAGCCCTAGAAGGTAAAGTGTTAAGAATACTGTTTCCCTCATTTCTATCAATCAAACATCCGACCTCCCTCTGACTGATTTTAGTTTAAGGTATGCAGCACCAAATGACATGCTAAGATAGTCCCCAGCAAGCTAAAGACATGCTTCTGGTAAAGGGGTGGCACAGACATAGGTTCAGCTACCCTGAGGAAGCCTACATTGACATGTCCTCTTTTCTATTAAAGATACTACTATTTAGATTTTCTGTATCACAGTAACTGTGTACAAATGAGGATTTTTTCTTAGAAAAGGAGTGCAATTTTTACTGAACCTGTTAAAAATGTCTCCCTGTGCAAGGATTTTTAAAAAACGTTTGTTGGCCAGTTGCAAACAGATAAGCTTCTAGAAAAGTCTGGTGTCTGTGGCAAGCGCTGTCCAGAGGAGAATCCTTGCCAGCAGAACCCTGTTGTGAGGTAGGAGGAAGGTAATATAAACAGTAATAAACACCAAAAAAAAAGTCCCAAGAGCATTGATCTAGTTCACTAAAATAACTCAAAGCCTGGCTATTGACAGATAAGAAGTGAGAAATTAATCTGGAACATGCTTCATGTGAAGATGTGCCTCATCTTTTCTCTAGGGATTTGAAAAATATCTTTAATTCAAATAAACCCAGAAAAGATTTTTCTGCAAGGAATGAAAAATGTTTTAACTACATAAACTTACAAATCTGAAAATGAGCCAGAGATGAAAAAGTGAGACAAAAAAACCCACCAAACCAAAACCCGAGAAACAGAAGACAGGGAAGAACTGTGAGCTCCTTTCACAAATAGAGGAGCTTTTAGGTCAGAGTACCACATATTTTTAAGTTTCCTACTTATCATTCAGCAGCCACACTAAGTCCTCACAGGAGGAACAAGGCAGAAAATTTTCACATCTCCACTTTGTGTTGCAAGATCTGTGCACTAAAACAGAACGACAAAAGTTGGCAAATGCCAGTGAAATTGCAACAGCTTAAGATTTGTACTAGCTAAGCTGTGTAACTGAGGAATAGTAAAGAATACTTCATCAGGATAGGAAAAAAAAAGCTGCACATTTCATGCTCTCAAACTCTTCTATGAAAATGAGCAATTTCACAGAAATGTGGCAGTTTCCTATATAAATCCCATCTGAAATTTCCTGAAGCCTCAAAGTTAAGAAATTGAACCTTTTTTTTCTTCAAAAGCATAAAAAAAAACCCTGCTACTTGATGTAACTAAATGTAATACAAACAATAGACATGAAGTTTCCATCCTCCACCTCACCCTAAAAAAATTTATTAAAATTCCTTTGATTAGATCAGATTTGGTACTTCAAAAGTAAATTATCTTTTCCTCTCTCAAGCGCTCTCAGACAGCACCGATGTTAGCTACTACAGATCAGAGATCCAAGTTTATCCCGTGGGGCATGTCTTAACATTCAACTCAAATGAAAAGAAGCCTTGGCACTTGGCTTACATCAAATCCAGCTTCCTGAAGTAACAGAGGATTTTTCAGAGTAGTCCTGAAATGTGTTGTCCTTGATATAATACAAGACGTATTGTTGATTGCCCTTGATATATATTTTCATATACAGTATTAACTTTCTTTGAGGGGGAAAAACAAACAGAAACAAACAAAAAAAAACACAAAAAAAAACTTTACAGGAATTCTTAAATATCCCAATGATATTTTTATTATTCATTTAAACAGACTTGTACATCACACGGAGCTTAAAAGCATGATTATAAAAACCAATTGCTATCCCCTTTTATTATTTTTTTAATCACAAAAGAGTTTAAGAGCTGAGTAACTTACACAAACGTGATAGCACTTAGATTTTTCTGAGGTCTTGACAATGTTAAGCATATTATAAATCTAATTCTCAAAGTAGAGAATCACAAATATCCCCAGGCACAGAGGCCCTATTCAAGTATCCTCATTTCCAGAGTGCTTTCCTTTGTCACGTTGCTTGATACACTCACATTTACACTTCCGAGCTGCCCATTCTCAGCCCATTCTGTACTTCTCAGAACACAGATAGTAACTGCAGATGGTTTTTTTTTCCCCAAACCAAAGTCTGACCATCAGAGAAAGTCTATCAGATTGTGTAAGTATCTTCTCAACATCTACATGTAAACAGAAGTCATCAAACTTCAGTAAAGGCAATTTTTCCTTCAGAGAAATAATGAACAGCTTTTGTGAGAAATGTGAAGAGCCAATACGTTCAACACAGCACTCCTATGTAATTCCCTCAGGGATTAAACTACAACATCAACGCTTGCTACAACAGTATTTAGATATAGTCAATTGGCTCCATGGATAGGAAATAACATAATTTATTGCAAAGAGTAGATTTCAGACAAACAGGTATTTTGAAGTCCAGTTTGTTATGATTTTATTTAAACAAAACAAGAGTTTAATGTTTTCATGCAATGTTTGTACTGAAGTCTTCAAAATAATCGTGACAAACAGCAGAAGTAGTTAAGGAATGCACTAATTATAGACCTTAGTGAATATACAAAAAAAACAAAAAAACAAAAAAACAAAACCAACCAACCTCACCTTTATAGGTTATACAAAGTAAAGAACAGCTTAAATACTTTCCCAAAATACTGCAGCAGCCGAGACACAGTGATATGCCATATGAGGGCATAGGAATGTAATTCAGAAATCACACGGGAACTACCCATTTCCTTTAATTTCACAAACAAGACAAAAGCAACGTTCAATTCCACACACTGATTTTTTCAAATTATGTCTAAACAGTACCTTGAGTTTTATCCAAATAGCAAAAGATAGACATGGTGCTTATTTAGTAAACAAGTAAGCAGTAAATCTCTATTACACTTCTTCCTTGGTTTTACCTGGAGTGGCCATGTTATTTAAAAGAGGGTAGGTTTGGCACTTTTATACTGATGTCACCAATATTAATATTTCTTGGGATCTCTGGCAGGTTCATATTCTTTACAGCTGAAACAGCCCGGGCTGGAGCTCCAGCTAAACCAGCCTGTGTATAAAGTGAGGGAAAGTGCAAGTTAGGCAAAGTTGGTCATGAGAAAATCATTGACAAGCAATTTATACAGACAACTAGCTTTTCAAGTATTTTCATGGTTACACAATTAGAAAGACCAGATGGTAACTGTGTTTGAAATGAAATGGGTTATTTGGAAATAGTACACCAGAAAAAGAAAACAGTTCACACATTCTTTTTTATATGGTAAAACATGTAATGCCAGCTTGATGGAAAAAATATGCGGGGAGGAATAAGAGGCACATCCAAGCCTGGGTAATGTGTAGGTTACAGAACAGTCTTGAGGGTATATTAAGTCCAACTTGCTGTCTCTGCCAAGATCTTACCTATTCTACTCACATTGTTCACAGTTGACTGTTTACAAGCTCAGAACGTGCAACCTCAAAGTTAACAAGCTGCTGTATGTCAGTTGAATTATATTACTTATCTAAATGAAAAATTAATTTTCAAAATGTATAAAAAAGTATTTCAAGGTGGTCTAGCCTAAAATGAAAAGGATGAACACCCTGCATTTGTAGGTGATAAAAAGCATGCACAGAGACAGACCATTTCTACAGACCAACTGGACCAATCTGCTGTCCCATGGTACCTAATCACATGCTAGCATATATGCAGCCACCAGGCACACTGGGACACTACGTAATGATCTGGTTATGCCAAATCCTCTCTTCATTTAAAACCAAAGTTTTTCTGTATAAATATGCAAGTTTTACAATATAGATGTAAATTCATGAGATTTCCATTTGGTTCTACCTTTTATCTAAAGTAACAACTTTACATGCTAGGGCATATTACTGAAATGCCAACGAAGACTATGAACAGCTCAGAGGTCTAAAGGCATACAGAACACGACCCTTCCCTATTGTTTCTGAAGAACATCTCTTCAAAATCTCACTGTTTTACGTTACGACTCTTTATAAAAGGCCTGTAATTGTTACTGTATTTGATTCTGTGTAGAGAACTACTACTCATTTTAAGTATGGAAATGTTTCTCCTAAAAGTTCAGATTCTCTGTGTGTATTTAGAATTAGTTGTGTGGTTTTACTTCAGGCTTGGCTCAAAAGCAGGTTTTCTTCTTGCTGGGGAAAAAGAACACAAACCAACCAACCAACCAACCAACAACAAAAGAAAAAACACACAACATACACAAAAAAACTCTGGAAGATTTTAAAAAAAGGACTCTTACTTCAAGAAAATAAGACATCATGTTCCAAATTCCTTGAATGTATATAAAAAAAAAAAAAACACACAAAATAAAAAAAAAAACTCTGGAAGATTTTAAAAAAAGGACTCTTACTTCAAGAAAAAAAGACATCATGTTCCAAATTCCTTGAATGTAAATAAAAAAAAAAAAAAAAAAAAAAACAAAAAAAATCCAAACAAAAAAAAACCCTCCACCAACTTTTTAAATTGTAAAAGTAGGATTACAAATATTGAAAAAATAATTGGAGTGAGTCCAGAGGAGGGCCACAAATATGATCAGAGGGCTGGAGCAGCTCTCCTATGAGGACAGGCTACAAGAGTTGGGTTCTTCAGTCTGGAGAAGGCTTCAAGGAGACCTTGTAGTGGCCTTCCGGAATCTGAAGGGGGCCCTTGGAAAGGCTGGGGAGGGACGATTTACGAGGTCCTGTAATGACAGTATGAGGGGCAATGGGTTTAAACTGGAAGAGGGGAGATTTAAACCAGATATTAGGAAGAAGTTCCTTACAGTGAGGGAGGCAAAACACTGGAACAGGTTGCCCAGGGAGGTTGTGGATGCTCTCTCCCTGGAGGTGTTCAAGGCCAGGCTGGATGAGGCCTTGAGTGACCTGTTCTAGTAGGAGGTGTCTCTGCCTATGGCAGGGGATTGGAACTAGATGATCTCTGAGGTCCCTTCCAACCTAAACCATTCTAAATTAAAATCACAAAGCGTCTTGCAGAAGTACTACCATTTTAGATTGTGGTATGTGGCAGGACAAGTAAAGAGGACCAATCCAGAAGAAATGAAGCAATTGCTAAGGACTAGTTAAACAAAAAGACCTGTAGAGGTAGGAGGTCCTTCATGGTAAGAGGTCAGAGATTGAAGAGACTTCTATTCGCAGACAGAAGTAACTCTGAGCAAGCCAAATGGCAAACCAAAAGACTAATGCCTGCAGAGGTTTGTGTCCTAACTTGATGATTCAGCAGCGTTGGTAGGTGAGTATTGCTCAAAGGATAACCTTTTCAGATTCTGATGCTCACTCAAATTCACTGCAATTATGGGGTGCAATTACTGAGGAGCACATATGACTCTCATGGTATCCACCTGCATTACTGCACAAAAGGAGAGAGGCGTCCCATATACTCCTCTGATAACAACTCTGATTTTTGAAGGCTGTCCAAAAGAAATATTTTCTCTCCTTTACTACTCTTACAAGAAATAAATGTAATGTCACGTTAACATAAAATTTCCACTTAAAAGCCTACCTACTGTTCTTCTTTCTCCAAAAGCATACCCTATATTCAAAACAAACCCAATTAAAGTTTCTGATTTTGAACTAACCCTTTTAACTCATGTGGAAAGGCTAAATCATAATAAATCCCTAGATTTTACTCACAGAAGGATTCCCAGTACCATAAACAAAGACCAGAAAGCCATGAGTCATCTGTTAAAATATGCCCCATGCCAAACACTCTTACATGAAGGGACATGGAGGTAGTGGAGAAAGCTTGGGAAATACTAAATCTCTAATGCAACCAAATAATTTGCTTTCACTTTGGCCCTGACAATCTAAATTGATAGTTCTCAGAAGTACAGACTAAGTAAAACCTAAAAGGTGCAAAAAAGTACTTTTGAAGCCTTTTTCTTACTTCAGAGGCTGCTTCAATTGCAATTCCTTCATGAGGCAGAAAACCTGGCCTTAACATTAATAGTATTAACAAATGCAAGTATCCCAAGTCTGCATTCCTTTTTCTGCAATATCTTAAAGACACAGTATTAGACGCTTCAGTTTCTTGCTATTTATTAAAAAACTGTGCAGATGATGTGAAGCTGCTGAACACTGTCATTTTGTTTTTGAGAACTTGGAAATACTAATTTGAAATCAAGAAGTAACTATCAGTGAAGTTTTATCAGATAAAACCACAAATGCATTTCCTTTTTATTTGGTTCTATCCTTTAAATTCTCTACTTAGTAACCAGAGAAAATTTCTTTAGGCAAAACTATAGGTGGGGTAATGTAAACTGTTTTCCATAGAGAAGATGAAAGTACTCATAAGGTAGTAACAAAAGCAATGAATTAAACAGTTTGCAACTGAAACAATGGGACACCACAAAAAATATTGTAAGTGATGGACATGGTCCACACAAACAGGCACGATTGTCAATTCAAAAGAGATGCCTTCTGTGTGAGTAGGATGGAGATTCCCTTACCCTAACTTAATGAAAGTTAATTATTCTTAATGGACAAATAGAAGTTTTAGGGTAACCAGTCATTTTTTCTTACCTACCTGAAGCTATCCTCTTTACACAGACTTACAGTCCCTGCCTCCCGCCCCAATGGCATAGGATACAATGGAGATACAATTGAGAATTATTTAAAATACCACAAGTGACATGACCATTGCCCTTCCACCCCCTCACACAGGCATGACTTCCAACAGTTACATTTTGTAAGAATCATTCTGGATCAGGATCAACAAAGATAGCTGACAGAAGTGCTGTCAATTTCAAAGAGCTTTGGGGGGTGTGTGTCTTGTTTGGTTGGTTGGTTGTTTTTTTAGTTTGTTTGCCAGTAGGACTTGTCTTTCACTATCATATGCTGGAGTAAAGACTTTCAAATAATTACATCCTCTTCTGGAATTCTCTGTATTAAGTGGGTTTGTAATTCAGTGTATACATACTATGCACAGCAGAATGTTATTTATCACAACTAACGTCAACTCTATCAAGCACAAGACATTCATAAAAGGTTTCAAAGAGAGAGCAAACAGTTCATAAAAAATGTCTAATGGATAAAATGACTGAAAAGTAGTTAAACTCCCAAACAGGATAACTAATACAGCACTTCAAATGTTTTATCAGAATGCTTTGGCATTCCTTTTTAGCATGTTACAGACAGTGAAATAGGACGCTGTCCTTCCATTTATTTATAATTTCCTTCCATTTATTTATAATTTCTTTTACAGAGAGTGAACTGCATTTACAAACACAAAGGTACTAGGAGGAGTACTTCCAGCCCAGTATGCTTTTAGGTATTTTATGCAGGTACCTGGTTAAGAAAGCCATCACTGTAACATTGAACTGGAAGTTTCAACTGCCTTTTTTGTCAAATAATTCAGCACATAGGTTGGTGAGATGCAAAGAAAAGAACTGTTTCACTTGGAAAAAAACCAAAATCAAAACACATAGCAAGCTTTAAACATGCAGTGAGTGATGAGTTGTCTGTCACAGTGAGCAAATGACTTAAGCAAATGAAAATGAAACTTCTTGACATATTAATTTCAGAAATACAGCAAGAATTGCATACAGCTAGTATTACAAAATGCCAATACACCACATTTTTGCCACAGCTGCTTTGTATTCTCAATTTCATTTGTTATTGAAGGTTGTACTTTAATGTTGTAATGCTGTATATTTCAATTTTAGGTTCAGTTACTGCAACAATTACTTGTAAATATGTCACACTTTCAGAGAGTGAAAGAACAATGCCATATGTGCAAAACAACAATGCTATTTTAAAGTTTGAGATAGACATACTTAACAACTAAACTTTTGTTGTACTGACCCTAGTGTACTGAGTGCAAAATATGAGCTCTTGCTAGTTTACTGAGGTCATTACTGATCACTGTAGGAATCGGTTTTCCTCATTCTTATCGTCACCTTTTCTCACAATGCCCCACTGGTAATTTCATATGAAAGCAATCCCAGTAACATTGTTTTACTCTTAAAAAAGAAATTCCAATTCATTTGGTTTGTACTACACCACTACATCACAAATGTAGTTAATACGCATATATAAACAGGAAACTTAAAAATCAAACTGCCACCCCAAACAAGTCTACAAAGAGCTAACTATTGCTAAAATAGATATATAAAAATATACAGCCTACTGGAAAACAAAATAATGAAGGCTAACACTTTGCCAAATAAGCCACTCTCTTCCGGGTATTACAGAGGTACCAGAACCTCTCTTCTGCTGGTGTTTCACACCAATGCTTCTTTCTGGAACAAGTATGACTTCAAAGCAGCAGGGTTATGAAATCATGAAAGGATGTAATACATAATATAAAGGAATGATCATGTCCCCTGCTTATGAAGTTAGATAAATGAACATAATTAGAGAAAAAACAAAATGAAGTCTGCAAGTATATCAAAATGAGGCCAAACAGATAAGAAGACTTAAGACATACTCTTAGAAATTTTAAGCACTTGAATCACAAAGAGAATAATGGATGAGAATGATTAATTTTGTTTGTTTGTTTTTCATTGCCAGACCCAAAAATAAAAACAGAATATGTATGAACAGAACAGAGAAGAAAAGTAGTTTTGTACTAATACATAAACAAATAAATCTGAAATTAGGCTCCCTATTGATACAATGAAATACGGATTATATGGTACAACTGTTGACATATTAGGCAGAGGAAGGTCATTTGCTTGATGTTTTTCATGTACTATAGTGTATTCCAAATTTAAGTAAAGTGTTTCTTACTACCCAAAAATATTTTCAGCTCATGCTTTACAACTTAGTGCTACCAATCAAATTACAGATTTATATTTGTTAAATCTTAAAAGGTATTGCATTAGTTTATCCTAGGAACATCATGTAAGAAAATGAAAAAGCTAAGCTATTAATAAATGAAACAAACTTCATCTGCTTAAGATTCCAGCTATTTAAAACACCTGCAGTTTGAATACACAGATACTTAAAATGAGTAAAAATTAATTTTGAAGAACTGCAATTAACAGTGACTGAGACTAAAACTGTTGAGCTGAACTAAATGCTTCATAGACCAAATGAAGGTGGACAATGACCATAAACTGAACTTCAAACACACATTTCTCTCCTTTCTCAGCCCCTTTTTCATGCTCAGTGACTGCAGTTACCAAGACATCTTACAGCAAACTCCAGTGAGTCAAATTAGAAGGGCAGCAAATGTACATCTAAAGTTGTGTACATGCTAACAACCCCTTCCATGCTTAAGTTTGAAAGATCAGCTTTGATATTTCTAGTTCATCTTTACAAATTTCACCGCCAGTTTACAAATGTAGAATAAAACTATTTCAGTTTGCTTGGGTTGGTGTTTTGTTTCTTGGATTTGTTTGTTGGGGCTTTTTTAACATTTTTTTTTCATCCGAAACTTCTCTTTCTGAGTAGGTAAAAGTTCTTTGTTTTCACTTGGAAATACTGAAGGGTGGAACAAAAGAATTGATAGTACCTATTTCAAATTATGAGCAACAAAATTCTCGTAATAAGGAAGCTGTATCTGTTATGCCATCACATCATATTTTATTATCTGTGTGTTCAATTTTTATTCAATTAGTTTTGCAGGTTTGTTTTTACAAGTTTGTATTCCTTTGTTTCTTAAACAATGATACCAAAAAAAAAAGTAAAATTCTAAAATGCAAGAAGAGATAAAATAAATATGATGTCAATGGAAAGCTGGTAAAATACACTATAGCCAATAAAAAGATGAGAGAACTACAAGAAGAAACTAGCACAAAAAGTAGGCTACAAGGACTAGTATGGGTATTTTTACACATAATTTTTGAGTCTGGCCTATGTAATTTATTGCCTTTGACATCATTTTGCTTTCCCTTTTTGTTAAAAGTACATTTTTTCTAAAAGTCAGCAATACCTTTGTCTACCTGTCCTGTCTGGGAGACTGAAAGATAAAGGTCTGTAAGAGAGAAGAATGGAAAGAGCTAGAAAAGATCAAGAGGTTCGGAAAAAATGAGGTCCAACTTCAGTCTAAATCACACGCAGTTGAACGCTCCAAACAGAGAAGAGGTAGCCCAGGTTTACCTACAATTCTTCCAGAGGCTCTGGATAAAATCCCAATGACCCCTCTCCCAGAAATCCCCTCCCTTTATCACAATGATCCTCTGGCATTAGTAATATTTACCAGAAATCCAAACACATGTGAATACTAAAATGAAAGGTAGGGAACTGCATTTAAGACAACATTTCTCCGGATTCAAATATAATTTCCTTTGTAGCCCATCCAAGCAATCCAAGAGCTGAACCAGTAATCAAATCTAGCGACTCCCTCATAGTGGTATAAATAATTAATCTGCATTAAAAGCATTATAATATTCTCCAAACCATAACTTTGTATTTGTGAACTTACTAAATGCATTTTATCTTCTTCACTAAATTCTGCCTGAAGGACTGTTTAGAAACCTAATACATAACTAAACAAATACCTGATGTCAAATGGATAAATATTTCATATTAAAGGAAGCCAAATAAAAAATTAAACTATTTCTGAAAATGTAGGTTACAACTTTATTTGCTTCCTCACTGCAGCTATAAAAGAAAGTGCAATTTGACCTTAGAGCATCTATCTTATTAATGTAAAAACTATGATAAAAGTCTAGCAAGCCAAACAGACTAAAGCAAGAGTACTGTGGTGTAGGTGGCAGTCCTATGAACTACAGACTGTATTAATAATAGTTTCTAAATTGTAAGGTTTAAATTTTTTAAAATAAATTTAAAAGTTTTGATTTCTTAGTGACTAGCATTCAAATAGATTGTCAAGTTATTACTGATTTTGATTCACGTTAGCTGGATTTGTTTGTATATTGAAAAAACAAGTCCAGGAAAGACGTGTTGGAAGATTTACAATCTTAATCAAAAGGCAAGAAATATCCATCAGGAAATTTCTGTGAATATATACAAAACAAATTATTAATGATCTGAGGAAATAGTTACCAGGTATTGTGAATTCTCTCGACATTACAGTAACTGTTAAATTGGAAAACAGATAGTCACTGAACTGACAAAATAAAATGTGTTTGTGGTGAACAGTCTGAGAAAATGTTCTACTCCATCCCAGCCATCAAGTGTTTCATCACTGCTACTTTTTTAGTAGCTGTGGAATGTAAAGTTGCTATTTGCTTGGCATATGCTCTAAGCTCTTCATGGTTATTTTTTTCAGCTCTCCTACCACCTATTTGAATACCGAAAGCATCTTAAAAGAATGAATGACTTACTTCACGGAAAACAGCAGTTACTGTAGCTGGCTGCACTGAATTGATGTTTCAGATGACTGGTCAGAGACTGGGCTATGTTGTTTGGTAACAGAACTCACACAATTAACAATAAACAGTTTAAATGTTTTTAGGTAAAACTGATAAGTGCATAACATATGGTAGAACACAACTGCTGAGTAAGCTGTTTCCAGAATACCATGTTTCTTTTCTGGCAATTTCTAGAATATGTACACAGAAGTTATTCAACTATAGTAAAAATCTATGAGAATAATCCAAATACTCATCTCTGTGATCAATGGCTCATTGTAGTTGGAGAAAAAAATACATTAAAATGAATGTTTTGTACATCTTCATAACCTATAATACAATCTTTCTGGATGTATATTGCACTGTATCATATCATACTTAGCTTCTTCCTAGGGGGTTTTGTTTGGTTGGGGTTTCTTTGTTGATTGGATTTTTTTTCAGGGGTGAGGGGAGGGGTGGAGAGTGGAGTGTGAGGTTAGCAAAGTATTGTCCCATTCTTGGGTACAGTTTTGAAGTTGTCCAAACCAGACAACTAGATGCATTAAAAGACTTGAGGTAGTGCAGTATGAAATTGCAGAATTATAATAATACTATGCATTGTATCACCCAAAAAGTTGAGTAGTTTCTTTCTCTTTTTGCTGCACTTAAAATTAGGAAGTTTTCTGAGTCTTTCCCTAAAATGTCATTTAGTTCATATTTATGCCACCTGCAATACTTCAACCTGCTCAGCTGACTTCAGCTTTAGAAGAAGTCTCCAAATGTAGCAAGAGTTTGTTTACAAATTGGAATATTATACAGAATCAGGTGATGTGTTCTTCTGTGGAATTATTCTCATCTTAAAAAGAACCAATCCCAGACTTAGCTAAGATTTATTAATTGTATTTTAGCTTACGAAGCATGCCTGGTGATATTGAAGGAACAATAATAGTGTCACAGCTAAACTAACTCTCAAATGTTTTCTAAGTTTTATTCCTAAACACAAATTCAACAACTGTTGAGTTGAAGAGGGATTCCAACAACTTCTGTATCTCCCATCCAGACTATTATGGGCATATACAGAATACAATTTTCTTACTTGACTCTACTTTGCTGAAGAGCAAATACTCCTATTAACAAAATGGTAGAATTTGTATTTACTTTAAAGGGTCAAAAACTGGGCTTTACATTTTATCTAGTCCTTTTCAGTCCAGTTTACTATTTTGTGTTGAAGTGTAATTGTGACACTGTTGCCATTTATTTCAGACACAAGAAAGATACTAGAATACAGTAATATGAAGTCTTTGTACACTCACTTTGGTTCTTTATCTATTTAATTTGAGTCATAGTCACATGATAAATGCATTGGAAATTAAATGTTTTCTGCAAAAGAAACTTAGAGAACAATTAAAGTATCTCAATAGCAATGACCCACAATGCTATTAGATACAAACAGCAAAAACTAATCAGCAGCAAGTCTAAGCAACTATTACTTACAATGAAGCTTTGACATCCCAATCTAATGATACCTCATCAATTTTTAGCATTATAAGCAAGCAGCTGTATATAGTTTGCTAGTGAAGGACAAACAGCACTATACGCCATGCATTTGCTACAACCATGGGTTTAGTTCAAAAACTACACATATTGTCACTCTTACCTCAGATTTCTCCAGTTTATTTTGAGCATCAATCTGAGTAACAATTTCATTCATGTTGGTCTCCAAAACCATTCCACCCATGACCATTTCAGCAAGTATGTTATGGACCTAAAAATCATCAAAACAAAAATTGAAAATGCAAAATCTCTTACACGCAACCGGACAGATGACACCTGTATTTCTCAATGCAGGAATACATGATTCAAATCAACATTTGAATCCAGGGAGTTGGACTTGATGATCTCCAGAGGTCTCCAGAGGTCCCTTCCAATAAAACGTCTGAGAAACTTTCAGATTCATCTTTCTTTCAGCACTTGTTTTCTGTTTAAGGACTATGGGTGTTGTAATTGGCATCAATATCTCTAAGGAGCAGGTTCTACAGGATTAAGCAAACTGCTCACAAATAGATGTAAAAGAACTACTTTGAGCTACACCTACAAAGGAAGAGAGACATAGTAATGCTCACTCATCATGGGTACCAAAACTAGGCTTACAAGTAGAATTAAAATACCTGAGCTACACCATAAGAAGGGAGTCATCAGCATCAAGGACTAAGATTGACAGCTAGGACTGAAGGACTATATGAACCAGCTGGAGACACTAACGAAACAGAAATGTTTCAATATCCCTATTCCCTGACAATTTGGGGATGAAAGCCCTGCTTCACAAATCTCTGCTTCATAGGAGGCTCAGAGGTGACCTCATTGCTGTCTACAACTCCCTGAAAGCAGGTTGTAGCCAGGTGGGGGTCAGTCTCTTCTCCCAGGCAACTAGCAACAGAATGAGAGGACACAGTCTCAAATTGTGCCAGGGGAGGTACAGGCTGGATATTAGGAGGAAGTTCTTCACAGAGAGAGTAATTTGCCATTGGAATGGGCTGCCCAGGGAGGTGGTGGAGTCGCCGTCCCTGGAATTGTTCAAGAAAAGACTGGATGAGGCACTTAGTGCCATGGCCTAGTTGACTGGATAGGGCTGGGTGATAGGTTGGACTTTATGATCTTTGAGGTTTCTTCGAAGCTGGCTGATTCTATAATTTTATCTAAAGATAAAATAAGTAATACATAACATAACATTTTTATCCCATTATGGTTCTGATGTCAAGGAGTATTTTATTACTATTCTGAAATAATACATTGTACAATCTGACACTTCAAAGCATCATTCTGCTATTACTTTGGATATTCTTGCAATTTTCCTGTAGATCAAGGATAGTTGCTAACGAAAACAAAAACAAACCAAAACTATTTCATTCCCCTAGATGTTGGGTGTTTAAAAGGATTTTGCTCTCAGAAACTCCTCTAATAAGTATACAGTACAAACTAAGCACTGATTAACTAGTGAGGATCTGTTCCAGTATTTCATGTTACAGAAGATGCATACCATGACAACTACCATTTTATCATGCAAGTCATTTTATAAAACATAGAAGCTAGTTTCCATTTATGCTCAAGCAAACTTAAAAAACTTTAAGTCAGGGGCAAGAGCCACCTAGTTGTTTCAAAAATTTGCCAATTAAGAGTTAAAAAAAATCTATGCAAGACATCTCTAGAGTACTACCTATCTTCACACAAATCCTCTGTTACCAAATACCTCCAACTGAAGAATTCCTGAAGCACAGATTATCTTGCTATATTATTGAATTTTATAGCCTGTTTTGGGTTTTACTTTGGCTGATGTCTAATCACTTTTTAACCTATTTACAATATCCTGGCATTCCAGAATTTATTTATAAATTATGAAAAATTCGTTTTCCTTGTTTCCTGAAATTTGAGCTGATATCTCACCACTGTTTCTGAGAAATACAGCTGTTCATTTTCTTCAGGCCTTTCAACAACTTTTTTTATTTTTAAATGCACTTCTCACTGCTGTGCCTCCAGTGTCTTCTATATTTTATTTCTTATATGCAGGCTGTTTCACACCTTGTATCATGCTTCTTAACTTTCTATGTATTTTTTTTTCCTACTTTTAATATGCAAGTCTAACACACAGCATTTCAAAATGTTTATAAAGCATGGATTGACACAGCAACATTCTTGTCCCATATTCCTTCTAAAGGGATGATTTTCTAAATAACAGAATATAACTGATTTTACTTGTTAATCTGTAATGAAAGGAAGTCACGACTACAACCAATAATATTATGTAAATAATGTAATTAATTTACTTGTTTATCTTAAATACATTATAAGAATAAAACAACTTGCCCAGATAAAAGCAACACCAAAACATGCATTTAATATTGACTAATGTTTTCTTTTTCATATTAACAAATACACATTTACATATTAACAAATACACATTTTCTCTACTTTTTCTAGTGAAAAATGTCACTGTTTTCCTAATGAACCAAATCATTTTCCGAATTAAAAAATCATTAAGTGGCAATGAAGTGAAAAACACCAACAGTGCATTCAAAACAGTGTTTAAGATTGAAAGCACACTGAATATCTCTCTTATGTTTTAAAAGTGACAACATCTGAAATTGCCATTTTATAAACAAAAATTTTGAGATGTTTTGCGAAAATCCTGTGCCATGCACAATCTAAAAGGACAAATTTGTGCACTAACAAACGTGGAGAAAGAATGTATCAAGAGAAAACTCTCCCAGGAAAATTTGGCAAACATATTTCATTGTCTTCAAGCTGCAATCTGACTCTGGAGGGTTCACTGTTCTGGTCAGATAATAAACTCTTGGAAGAGATCACGATACTCCCAGGGATATTTCAGCCCACGCCAAAAATTTGTGGAAAAATAGAAGTATCTTCTTACATCCCTGACTGGCTGTATTCTAGTATTTTATTTGTAGAAGATGTATATGATGGTTTTCTGCTATGTCTTTTCCATCAGAAGTATTACACTCCCAAACTTGGTGTAGGAATCAGTACAGGACTGATATAATCCTTCCCCTCTGGGAAACGTTTTGCTCCAGCTACAGCAAATTTGTTTGGTTTTAACACAGCTGATCTGTAAATGAAAAGCCCAGTTCTCTCCTATACAAACTACATGCTCCGACACCCCAACCTCTGATCTTTTACAGCACATAAAACACACTATCTTATTCCCACTATTTCATTCCCTAAACAAATTTCTAGTACTCTAACAATGCTATTCTTGAGTAAAAATCTCTCTTGACTCAGAAGTTACTGCAAGACATCACTGAGTCCTGTATACCGTTAACTGCCTGATGAAGGTATTTTCTAACAGAAATGCCAAATAAAATGCTACTGAAGAATCAAAAGCTGTTGCCATTATAGAGTTTAACTCTTCTACATGTTACACAATTTTTTTTTACAGGAAAGGTATTTCTTGGGTTTTAGTCAGTTCTAGCATGAGAACTGGAAAAAAGTCATCTTCCACTTTTTTAAAGTCTCCAGAGAAGCAGACTCCACAACCACTCCAGGAAGTCTGTTCCAGATCTCTGTCACCCTCACAGTAAAGAAGTTTCTCCTCATGTTGAGATGGGACTTCCTGTGTTCCACCTTATACCCAGTTGTTCCTTGAACTGTAGACAGATCAACTCTTATCCAAATCACTCAATCAATCCTTTTCTCAACACCAGGCCACTCAAAATAGTTATTTAAAATATTTCATCCATAACAGCACAAACATGTAAGTATCCACTGTAATTAGGACTCTGCGCCTCTGCCCAGACAAAACACCCACTAGTAGTTGCTGCTTTTCTTTTTGTACATTTGAAACCTATTAACAAGCCACAAGTATCTGGCAAGAGAAAGTTAATGGTTTCACGTGTTGTAACTCAGAAAACTCAATGATTTTTCCTTATTGACAAGGTGACCTTATTAGTTTAAAGATAATTTAATGCTGTGATTTAATTTTCACAGATAAATCTTCCTGGGTTTTTGCTTTTGTTTTTTGTTTTGTTTTTTTGGGTGAGGTTGGGGGTTTTTTTTGTGTTGTTGTTTTTGGGTTTGTTTTTTTTGTTTGTTTGTTTGTTTTTTTTTCTTAATTGTGAATCTACAAGAACCTTAATGTACTTAAACTAAACCAAAACAAGTGTTTTGATCCTATGCTACAGAATAAAGTAAATCTTAAAAACCAAGAGGAAAAAAAAAAAAAGAAAAATAATAGAGATGACATTAGGATTAGTTTTGACTAATCTACTGGTACTAACCATGCATTACTGCACAAGTTCAGCTTTTCTGTATTGTACTCTTCAGTTAAATTATGCTTGAAGTTAAATTGACTGCACTGGGTAATGTCAGGTTCAAAAATGTTTTAACTCAAGATTTCACTGATCATTTGTTCTAGAAATTTTGCAATTTTGCTAAAATTTCTAATTAGTATTTAGGCTTCACATTTTCCTCAGAGTCTGAAAATTCCAGCCTAAACATTTAATGTCATTCTCAAGCAGTTTTTTCAGTAAATCAAAATTAAATACTTGAATTTTAGCCTGCCTTTGAGGAATAATTTTTGAGAAGTAAATATAGTTTCATATCCAATAAAAATGAAAATATCCTTCAAGAAATTTAACATTTCAAAGCACATGAGAAAGACATTTCTCTTATGAAGTGTACAAGTCTACTTATGTCAAGGCATGCTACCAAATGAAATACATTTCAGACAACTTCGACTGCACAGCAGCCAAAGTATCTGCACCTAAAGATAAAAGACTAAATTTCTTGCCACAAAATGTTTGCAGTATTTGGGTTCTTTAAGCCTAGAAACCAACAGATAAGCCACTCGTAACTTCTTTTGTACTGAAATCCAGTGTTTTGAAAACATCCAACGTGTTCCAGTCAGACTACAAATCCTAATGATTTGTCACAAGCACGGCTTCAGTTCAAACATCTACTCAGAGTCATTTAATGAGCCAATCTGACATTGTCTCATCAAGGTACCAGTGCTTTTTCAAAAAGAGCTTTCTGATTTTCCTGATTTTTTTCCCCTTGAGCTTTCCTGAAACAAGCTTAGTCAGTTCCAAATAGGTATTTCAGATACTTACTATTATTTTTAGTTCACTTTCACGGACTTTTGTCCTAGGTTCACAGAATGGTTTGGGTTGGAAAAGACCTTAAAAATCATCCAGTTCCAAACCCGTGCTGCCATGGGCAGGGACACTTTCACTGGACCAGGTTGCCTGCTATTGATGTTTTAAAAAAGATGTTCATGCATGGGGAAAGGTGGCTGCACAGTGAGGGTTAGAAGGCATAAAACACCTTATATTTAATTGTTAGAATTATTTACCATTAGATGAAAACGTGCCTTTTAAATGAAAGATGCCTTCTTAAATGAAAGATTACTACAGTAATAGCATTTCTCAAAACCGAATTAAGAACTATATGTGCTCCTAGTATCTGGGAATATCCAAACAAGATTGCCTATAAATATTCAGAGAAATATATAATGCCTGTTTGAGATTTAGAACAGAAAAGATTCACACAGTATTCAAACTTCATAGCCACAGTATTTGTAGGGCAAATGCCAGCTCTAACTGGAAAACCCAGTAACAATTTTGGTTCTGAGTAACGTAACACCTAATCATAAACAAAGCAGAACAAAGTATTTCTTGCAGCTAAGTCCTGCTCTGAGAATATTCAGATGCCTCCAATTTGACAATTACATATGCAGTAACCCACACTTTTTCCGCAGAAAGACATGTTCCACCATGGTTTGCAGCTCTGAAAAATAACACATTGATAGAAACTGTCTAGATTTCACTGACAATAAAAGTAGAATCACTGAAGAGTTTAGCATCAATTTTCAGTTAAATCAAATATTTTACTTGACAGGAAATATTACAGGAGCTTTTCACAGTACCTTATCTACATGGAAAATTAAGTCCAGTTCACAGACATTTTCAAAACATTTGTCTAGTGTTTCCACAAATACCTGCAAAAGAGGGAAAAAAACAAAGCCAGAGGTCAAGCTTTAACAGAAACCCCATAATTCCATTAGATATGAGGCTTAACAAAAGCAAATACAGAAAATAAACACAAGGCAGATTTTAAGGCATTAAAAGCATCTAGAGAAATTACATGGTTAACATTATGCCAACAGCATGTTATCTATGGAGGGCACACCTGTATGCATAGTCAGTCTATGTTATAACTCTGCTAAAGTCACACAATTTTAAGCATCAGTTGCATCTTTAAATAAACAGCAACACCATTTATATGCAATTTTCTCAGCTGCAGTTCAAAGTGTTCCTTCCTGTTTCATTAGAATCCAATTGCTAAGCAAAAATAAGCTAAGTTTTCTCAGTAGTATTATTTCTGCTTTTAAGAGTTACATTGAAAGCTTCTCCCAGTTAACCAAACTACTTTTAACTTTGCCATATGCATGCTATATAAACTGTCAGCACCATTCAAGTTTGTCAGTGTTAGTTTCAAGTGAGCTTCAGAAGCTTTCACCTAGTTTAAACTTGCTGAATTCAGGATGAATCAGGGAAAACAGTAGCTGTATTAATATCACATATGCTGATCCTGTCAGGCATACCACCACAAAAATTTGGAGTGCAGCAGCTTGTATCCAGGCAAATAATCCCTAGAACGTAAGTGCACAAAGTAGAAAATCCAATCGGCTGCTGAAGTCCAGCTGCTGTTGACCCTTGTGGACGTGGAGTCTATGTTAGTATGCTCTGGGTACAGGGTAACTGATTCCTTGGTATTCGCATCAGCCAATTTCGGTACACCATGAGCATTCTAGCATCCCCTTCAGCCAGATAAAGAAAAGATGACTGTACTTGCACTCCTGAAGCTCCTGAAAGCCAATCACAAAGCGCCTGGGGTGAGCACCAACAAAGACTCATCTTAAGACAAGTATAAGCACAGTTCCCTTTACACAAGGGATAACTCCTTCTGACTTAGAAGAGACCTGTCAAGATCTCCAAGTTAAGCAAACTTAAGGTCTTCAAAAATTAAGAAGAATTTCTCTAAGAATTTACAGACAATTTATGAATGACTAGTAAGTTAGCTGCAACTTGGGAGAGTTTTACATGCTTGAAGGCCATTTTGTCCCATTATGGGTTTCATATTAAGTTGTCACTGTATGTGAATATTTTTTTGCAGTTCTAAACTGAAATCCAAAAGCAGTAATATGAAAGAAGTTAAACACCTGGTTTTGATTCTCTCTATTCAATGTTGATTATTAATCTATTTTTAGACTTTGAGAGGAACGTAGTTTCAAACTGTCTAGGCCCAGAGAAACAGGAATGAGAAGCCATGTTCTGCTGACAGAAAAAGTCATGCATAAAAGACCTGCTTCTATAGATGCGTTGTTATGACTGCAGACACAGTGAAACAGGTGTCCTTGACACCAGCCATTTTTGGTTATCTGCCTTTCATATTAAGAAAGAGTAATATCTGAATCCTTGATCTCAGATTCTTTTTACACTATAGAAGAGGATCACACTCTGCTATTGCTATCACTACAATTATCAATTTCCATTTTGAAGTCAAACTACATTTAATTGATGTCCCATGCATTTAGAACAAGGATTAATCTTTACTACCAAAGTACCAGTTCATAAGTTAAACTAGGAACACAGAACATTTTCACAGGCAGATTCATGACAGTAGAGTTCACTGATGACAGTTAATGAAGTAAATGAGTATGTTTCTGTTAAATTTTACTGAAGCTAAGCAAAGCAGAACTATTTTTTTCTTCAAGTAATTGTTAATTTCTTGTAATAGTTAACAGTCCTCTATAAAGAAAGGATGCAAGCAAACAACAAAAAAAAAAACCCTTGTATGTTAAGTGAACACATTACACAGCTCACAACTATGTGCAGCAAGACAAATGACCAGAGATTTCTCTTACTTTCCTTGTACCTTAGGTGAATGTGGTTACAAGGACAATGCTGTTTGATATTAGCTGCAGGAAGAAAATTGGAAATAAGAGTGTAAACATAACCTTTATCCAAAGGTTTTAGTTACAAGAGTTAACAGCTTGACACTATTTTTGAAGGAAAATACTCCTCATATACATCACATATGAACATGAATTTACATATTCTGAGTCTCACATCCACCAAGTTCCTTGGTAAACAAAGCAGCCAGTTAAAAACAACTCAAAAATCCTCAATAAGGCCACCACAGATCTGTATGTTTAGTAGCACATGTTCTCCCATACATTCACAGAATCATGGAATGGCAGTAGAGGTTGGAAGGGACCTCTGAAAATCATCTGGTACAACCCTGCTGCCACGGTAGGTTCCACTTGAGGAAGCTGCACAAGACAGCACACAGGCAGGTCTTCAAATTCTCCAGAGCAAGAGACTCCACAACCTCTCTGGACAGCCTGTTCCATTGCTCCACCATCCTCGAAGTACAGAAGTCTATCCTTAAGTTAAAGTGAAACCTCCTGTGTTCTTATCCTCCTTGTCCTATCACTCGACACCACTGGATCTGAAGAGTCCATTCCCTTCCTCATAACCTCCACCCTTCAGGTAGTTATATGCATTGAAAAGGTCTCCTCAGCATTCTCCAGGCTAATGAGCCCCAGGTCTCTCAGGCTCTCCTCATAAGAGAGATGATCAAGTCATCTTGGTCTTTATGGCTCTCTGTTGTACTCTCTCCGCTTGTTCCCTGTCCTTCTTGAAGTGAGGAAGCCAGAACTGGCCACAATACTCCAGGTATTGCCTCATCAGGGCAAAGCAGAGGTGCTGGTCACACTCTTCTCAATGTACCAAAAACCACTGTTGCCCTTCTTGACTACGACACCGTATTGCTGGCTCATGGTGAACTTGTTGTCCACCAGCACTCCACGTCCTTCTCCACAGAGCTGCCACACAGGTCAACCCATAACCTGTACTGGTATGTGGGGTTATTTCTCCCCAGATGCAGGACTCTACGCCTGCTTCATGAGGTTCCCGTGTCAAATTCTGCAGCCTGTCCAGGTCTCACTGAATGGCAGCACAGCCTTCTGGCATGTCAGCCACTCCTCCAAGTTTCATATAAGTAGCAAACTTGCTGAGAGTACACTCTGTTCCTTCATGCAGGTCCTCTATGAGTATGTTGAACAAGACTGGACTCAGTACTGGACCCCATGGGGAACGCTACTAGCCATAGACCCTGACTGCAACCCTCTGTGCTCTATCATTCAGCCAGGTCTCACTCCACTTCACTTCCCACTTGTCTAATATGCACTTCCTAACTATAGAATCATATGATTCATATTCACTTCCTAAGTTTTCCCGTTATGGGAGGCAGTGTCAAAAGGCTTGCTGAAGTTGAGGTAGACAACATTCACTGCTTTCCCCTCACCTACCCAGCTGTCACACCATCATAGAAGGCTATCAGATTGGCCAAACACGATTCCCCCTTGATGAATCCATGCCAACTACTCCTCATAATCTTCTTTTCCTCTATGTGCTTAGAGATGATCTCCAGAATCAGCTGTTGTATTACCTTTCCAGGGATGGAGTTGAGGCTGACTGGCCTGTAGCTTCCTGGAACCTCCTTCCTGCCTTTTTTGAAGATTAGGGTGACGCTGGCGTTCCTCCAGTCCTTAGGCACCTTTCCTATTCTCCATGATCTTTCAAAAAGTATGGAGAATGGCTTAGCAATAACCTTAGCCAGCTCCTGCAGCACTATTGGGTCCACCCCATCTGGCCCATGGATTTGTCTAGGTGATTTCTAACTCAGTCCTCCCTGACTAAGGGAGAGTCCTCCTTCCTCCAGACTTTCTCTCTTACCTTCAGGGACTGAAGGACAGCCTTAGCGATAAAGACTGAAGCAGAAAAGACTTTCAGTAAGCCTTGCCTTCTCTCTATTCTCTGTCACAAAGTCACTCACCTCATTCAGCAGCAGACCCACATTTTGCCTGCTATTCCTTCTCCTGATAATGTACTTGAAGAAGCCTTTCTTATTTTTTACATCCTTTAACAGATTTAATTCTAAGAGTGCCTTAGATTTTCTTACAGCATTCCTACATACTCTGATAACATTCCTATAGTCCTTCCAATTGCCCAGTCCCTTTCTCCTTATACTGTGGACTTTCTTCACCCATTTGAGTTTTTCCAGAAGCTTCTTGCTCATCCATGCAGGTCTCTCGCCTCCCCTTGCATCATTTCTTATTGAAGGGGATGCACCAATCTTAAGCTTGGAGGAGGTGATGCTTGAACATTAACCAGCTCTCTTCAGCTCCCTATCCTCTAGAGCCCTAAGCTATGGGATTCTTCCAAGGAGATCTCTGAAGAGGTCTAAGCTGTTTTTTTCTGAAGTCCCGGGTCACAATCCTACTTACTCCATCATCCCATGGTCACTGCATCCAAGACTGCCACCCCTCTTTACATCCTCAGCCAGACCTTCTTTGTTCATTACCACAAGGCCAAGGAATGCATCTGTTCTCATAGGTACCTTCACCACATTGACAACACAGAAGTTTTATTTCTGTGACTCTCTTCCAGTGACTAAGGTTTCTCCTATAACAACATTTACAATTAGACTTTTACCTATTACACAGTGACACCACCACACACTGAATGAACTCTGCATGCAATGTATGATAAGTAATGCACACCAAACAGGAAAACCAGCTAGCACTAAGCATTGCTCTGAGAGATTTTTCATCAGCTAAGGATTCCTCATGGAAGCTTTAAAAACTCCCTCAATCTTCCACTGGTGACTCTTCACTCTGAGTAATGCCAGCATGAACAAGGTATGTATCTACCACAAACCTACTGGTCACAGAATCATGGTCTGGGTTGGAAGTGACCGCCAAAGGTCATCCACCTCAACCACTTCCACAGTAAAACAGGGACATTCTCAGATCAGGTTGCCCAGAGCCCTGTCGAGCCTCACCTTGACCATCTTCGGGGAGGGAGCATCCACTACCTCCCTGGACAACCTCTGTTCCAGTGTTCCATTACCCTCATGGTAAAGAACTTGTTCCTAACATCCACTCTAATTCTACTCTAGTTTGAAACCACTGCCCCTGATCCTATCACTACAGACCTTTGTAAACTGTGACAATGGATCCATCCTTCTTGTAGACCCCCTTCAGGTACTGGAAGGTCATTATCAGGTCCCCTTGGAGCCTTCTCCAGCCTGAGCAGCCCCAGCTTCCTCTGCCTGACTTTGTAGCAGACCTTTAAAAGAATTAGTCTACAAGCCAGGCTAGATTTTTCACACTACCATTCCTCAATGTATTTTAAGATGCCTTCAAATAATCAATATGGTAAATAAAATTAGAGGCACTTTCACCACAGCTTGACTTGGAAGACCAATGAATTGCACACTATGGAGAGTCATGCTAGATTTAAGTACTCCAGTAATTACTTCAGATGCTGCAAAGCTTTAGATCAAAATCACCAGAAAACACTTCATTTTTTCCCATGGGACAGACAGACACACACACACAACACATCAAATGCACCTTGTGCACTGAAAAGGATTCGTGAACAGATGAGTTAAGTAGCAAGAAAATAAGAACACGTGCACAATGAATTACTAGCTCCCCCTTGTGCTTCATTTTTGGAGTTGACACAGGATTATAAGTCTATAGATCATCAGGTACTATTGTAAATGTGACTCATTTTTTCCTTATTGGAGTCTACAGCTACTATTTTATTAAGTACTTTTATTTCTATGCACTATAACCTTGTACTTCACAAGCCAACAAGACTCTAAAACAGCTATTATGTACAAGAAACATAACATAATTTACACTGAGTCCAGAACACTGCAAAACCTACCAAGCATAATACAGATGCTGACCATCTCATCCAATTAATCAGAAACAATAAACAGAATCTTGTGCTTGTATTTTTAAAAAAGGACCAAAATTTACATTATAAACTTACATAAGGTATTTAAACACATGTAGTCTGAACACAGCATAAACTCTGAGGCAGTCTAATTTGTAATACATACAGTGCATTCATATATCTGAGCCAAGAGGACTCACTCACCTGTAAAACAACTCTGACCTAATAGTGCTCTAAGTAGCCTTCACAGAAGTATCTCAGCTATTACAATGAAAACTTTATGCTGAAAACTGCAGACTGCCATATGTAATCCAATCTACTATATTCAGTTTATAAGTGAGAAAACTCGTAAGTGCTAGACTGAGTTCTAGGTTCATTTCACCAGTTTTATTTTCATGAGATCATAAACTGGCCCTCTGTGTAACTCCTTCAACAATTCAGTATATGTATGACTGCTTACAAACTCCAGATGGCTTCCTCTTACCTGTGCTGTCTATAGTAAAGTGCTGTCTAAGCTATAAACACCTTTCAACAAAAAACAGACAAAATGTATTTACTGCAGTAGATACGTATTTGTGTAATTGCCAGTTTGTTACAGATGGAATTCCAATGTGCTAACAAAATCTATGAGGGTGCTTTTCCAGTGTAATATATATTTAATTCTGATTGCCGCTACTAAGAGATTAAACAGATCCTTCTTGAGAGCCAGACTGGAAATTAAAAACATTCAACAATTTAGAGAAAAGTTTGGAAGATCTTCCTAATTCAGAGGGTTTGAGAGATATAAAAATGTAGGTGGCAATAAGTTCAAGCAATTGGCTTCATTGCTTTAAAGTAAAGTTTAGGTTACACTGTGTAACTGGAAATAACTGGAAGCTACTCATGTGACAATTCTAATATACCACAATGAATAGTATCTTAGTTGAACTTGAATAGTGTCCCTGTAAAGTATACCAGGTCAGACTGATGGACCCAGTCAATTACACATTAAATGCAAGGGATTTTAACAACCTCTTTATCGGAAAACCATCTGTAAATCACATGAAATATTAAGATGTCTTTCTTTTCATTCCATAAATATTTTAGCAATTGCAAATAAGAAGAAACACTATGCAACAGGCAGCTGAGCAACTCTGTAAAACAAACTGCTAAGTACAAGTAAGGCATTGTCTATCTCACTCAGCAACTGCCACTCTTCTGATATTGCAGAGTGTTTCTATGGCCGAACATGACAGAAGAGTCTAGGAAAATTTTCCTCTCTGGCTACCCATACAGCTGCTCAAAAAGACAATTTGGATATCTTGTCCAGACGAGCACTCAACAGCTGTTATGAACACTAATATGTGGCTATGAGAAGCTATCCATCAACGAGAACGATCTGGAGGGAATTGTGAAGGTTTAAGGGCTCACAACGTTGTTTGCAATGAGTAACAGATACTGGCCCATGTCTTAGGACACAAAAAATTTCAGTTACATAATAAATCACTTTTCTTGATGTGCAAGTTTTTGAAAGATTTCAACAGTGAATGGATTATACATACATATATAAAGACTCATTTTATTATTTAATGACATGCATCCCTTCGTGGTGTGAAACTTTGCCACATCTGACTACACCAACAACCATCAGTAAATTACATGAAAATTTCAAGTTGAAAAATCACTGATGTAGCCACAGTTTTCTTGACATAGGAGTGTTCAGACAACCAGATATGATTTTTTGCTGCCAAGCTGATACAGACATTAACAGTTTAAATCATAGATGCTGTATTGGGAGTCTGGCAAAGGACATTGTATTTGAGGACTTAAGTGATCTTGAACAGGCCATGTCTGCTCTACTGTGTTTCAGAAGCCTGTATCTTATTAATTTAAGCTGTAACTTGTAATACCTTTGGGGAAGGTAAGCTATAGGTGGACCAAGGAGTAGAACGTACTAATCCTGACCAAGAGACTGCTGCATGTTTGGGAGTTGGTGATCCATAAAACACTTAATTCTTTGGCTGCAAGATAATTGTGAACTAGTTCACCATAGAAGATGAGCCTGAAGGCAGCTCCCACTTGATACCAGTGATTAAATGACTGAATGCCCCTTGCCTGTACGTAAGAAGTTCTCTCAAGGGACTGGACCTGCTGTGCATTGTACACCATGGGGACATCCACCTGCACTTCAATGGATGCTGAAAGAACCATGATGCCCAGGATCTTAAAGGAGTCTAAGATTTACTATTTATATTTCTCTTCTTATTCAGTAGGTTCCAAATAAACTGTTTTCTTACTTTCTCATCAACTTGGGAAACAACTTTTTCAAAGACAGACAGAAAACTGCAAACAATCTAAAGCACTTCAGATGTCTTTGCAGTACGAAAGCCACCTTCACTGCCAGCTAAATACTGAAATTCTAAGGTACTCAGAAATAGATTTCCATTTCTTGAGGAAAAAACAAAGCAGAAAAACCAAACTTACTTGTATGAGGTCTAAAATGCCAAGTTCACTTTCTGAAGAATCCACACAGAAGACAAAATACAAGGTGGCATAGTGTCGGTAAATCAGTTTGTTATCAGATCCACCTATTAATCTAATCAGGAAAGAAAACAGGAAAGCTTAGTTAGCACCTTGGGATAAGCTCAGTAAAATATCACAGTTGTTTGAGTTAACAGGAGGCCTATTGTTAGTGGTTGGCTGGAGTTTTCCTTAATCCAACTATACTGCAACTTTTATTTTGTGATCTAATTACAACAAAAGAATACCAAGTACCAGCTGAAGTTACATTTAACACACAGTCACTGTTATCCATGTGGATAATAACATAAACATATGCACCTTTTTATTAAAATCAACTCAAGTGGATCATGCATTTTCACTGAAATATGGGTATTAAACGTACTTCCATTAGACACTCATGGGCACTGTACAGGGATTAATCTACTTTACAGATTAACAGAGCATAGCCTTATGAATCCTTCCCTGCCCTTCTCAGAGGAACAGAAAAAGAAAACCATAATGCAGATGGGCATTTGGATTACCAAAAAAGAAAAATAACCCACACACTTAAATCGGGTTAATGTCTGCTTAATAAGAAAAAGCATCTAACACGCTACAAAAGATATCTTGAGAAGTAAGACTGTACTACAACCAGTAGTTTGTGATTAAATGTTAAGATCACAGAAACAATGACATTTTTTTCTTGGACTCGCTAATCACGATACCGAGTAAGGAGGCAAAGGTCTAAACAGGTATTCCCTTTCACTCTTCGGCTACAATCTTCAGAAAGATATTCCTTAAATCACTGACATTTGCTTTGAGTGCCAAGAGGCATGCTCTAACAGAAACAAAAATATTTTGTAGCCCAAACTTACATGGCTATGAACATCACAATTCTCCCTTATTTCCATGCCCACAACTCAATCACCTGTTTGGTGTATTGTACCTCATCTCTTTATTTTCTGCCTCTACCACAGGGAGAGAACGTGTAAACAAAGTACAAGAAGTCTTTCAGGTCCTTTTTGCTCGAGTGTGTCGCTTTGCACTAATGCATGGAGTGGGGTGGGCAGAAGGAGTAAGCCTATGTTCCTGAAGAGCAGGAACTACATTTAAGAAGAATATTACAAACAAATGTGAAAGCAAAAGAAATGGCAATTGAAGTTTCCTCTTTTCTGATTTTTTTTCTTTTTAATAACACACAATTCTTTCAAATGCTTCAGTACACAGCATACATAATGTGTCGAGGTCTTCGTATATATGGCAAACTATAAAGTAATTTCCATCCTGACTAAAAAAAGCAACCAACTGGAAAAAAAAAAACAACCACACAACTGAATATATTGAAATGGTAACTCTGGAAGTGAGCATTAGGAAGAAAGCCAGAACCGTGTCATCTGTCTTAAGTTTCTTTTTGCTGCACAGCTGTGACTTTTTTAAAAGGCTCCAAATGGCTTCTGACTTTCACTTCCAGAATTCGAGTCAGATGTGTTTTCATCCTGATATTATCTACAAGAACCTAACGACAGAATTCCCAGTTGAATAGCCATAAAAAAACAACTTCAGTTTAAAAAACAGAATTAAAAATATTAGGAATCACTCTGATCATTAAAAAGGCATCATTGTTTAACTGTACCATGACAGCTCTTAAGACTCTGCACACAGAAATTTTAGGCATTAACATACTAACTTTAAGTAATCAGAATTTTATATAATTACAGTATCTAACAGGTTATGAGAATGTCTGTGTTTAAAGTAGAGATCATGAGCTTACCTCATCAATTATGACTGCTTTTTCTAGAAGGTGTCTTTGTTACTATTTATTCCTGGTGATTAATCCCTTAAAATAAAACATTTTCCATTTCAAAATTTCACAGAATCACAGAATGTTAGGAGTTGGAAGGGACCTCCAAAGATCGAGTCCAACCCCCTGCCTAAAGCAGGATCATCTAGGGTAGTCCACAAAGGAATGCATCCAGGCAGGTTTGAAAGTCTTCAGAGAAGGAGACTCCACAACCTCTCTGTCACCCTCACTGTAAAGTTTCTCCTTGTGTTGAGGCGAATCCTTCTATACTCAAGTTTGTATCCATTGTTTCTTGTCTTACTGCTGTGCACCACTGAAAAGAGATTAGCCCCGTCCACTTGACACCCCACTCCTCAGATATTTATAAACATTGATCAGGTCCCCTCTCAGTTTTCTCCAGACTAAAGAGCCCCAAGTCTCTCCGTCTCTCTTCATAGGGCAGATGCTCAAGTCCCTCAATCATCCTCATGGCTCTCCATTGGACTCTCTCCAGTAGACCTCTGTCTCTCTTGAACCGGGGAGCCCAAAACTGGACACAATACTCCAGGTGTGGTCTCTCCAGGGTGGAGCATAGGAGGGGAACCTCCTAGAGCTGCTGGACCCACTTTTCTTGATGCATCCCAGGATGCCAATGGCTTTCTTGGCCACAAGGGCACACTGCTGTCCCATGGAGAACTTTCTGTCCTCTGGGGCTCCAAGGTCTTTCTCCATGGAGCTGCTTTCCAACAGGGCAACCCCTAACCTGTACTGCTGCCTGATATTATTCCTCCCTAGGTGCAGGACCCTGCACTTGTCCTTATTGAATTTCATGACATTTGCCTTCACGCAGCTCTCCAGCCTGTCCAGTTGGCAGCACAACCTAAGGGGGTGTCAGACACTCCCTCAGTTTTTTATCACCAGCAAACTTGCTTAGGGTGCATTCAATGCCCTTATCCAGGTCATTAATGAAGAAATAAAACAAAACTGGGCCAGTACTCATCCTCAGGGAACGCCACAGGCCTCCATCTTGACTCTGTGCCACCAATTACAACCCTCTGAACTCTGTTGTCAAACCAGTTACCAATCCACCTCACAGTCCAATAGTCTATCTCACATTTTCTGAGCTTTTCTATGAGGATGTTACAGGAGACAGCATCAAAAGCCTTACTGAAGTCAAGGTGTATGACATTCACAGCTCTTCCTTTATCTACTCATTTGGTCAGTTTGGCTTTCCTCCTACCCTTTCCTTGACCTATCTATACTAATTTTAAAAAATACATGGTTGGAACTGCATTAGTTAGCATATTTAAAACATTTTTTCTCTTCCTAGTTTATACAGTAAGCTCAAGTCCTGATAAAAAGGCTAAGAAATACTATTAAGAGAGGCTGTCCACCATAAGTTTAAAAACTCAAACCAAAGCGCTGTCTATAAAGTATTTTCATTTTCTCAATGGGTATGGTAGATGCCAATGCCTCTTCAAACGAGACCAGAAATCTTTGGATATTGTGCATCTATTTCTTCCCAGTCTTGTTTTCTTCCCTAGTTATAGCACTAGGTAGAGGACTGTGTCAGTTATAGCAGTAGAAATAAAAATGCAGTTTATTGCCTAACTCATTTTGATACATATACACATATATAGATAAATGTATGCTTTGGTTAGTAAATAATATATATTCTTAGTGCAACATGGTATTACTCTTTATGTATAAAAATTTCTCAAATTACATGGATTTCATATTACATCTGTAAAAACAGTTAATGTTGCAATCACTGGTAATATTTGCTAGACAGTAAATATCGGGCATGTATTTCAAACTTGATACTTACAGTCCTCCTTCTAGGAAATTACACACATTTTCATCACGTTTTGATACTAGATGGAAAGTTTCTCTGATAATTTGTTGCTGTGTATCTTCACTCTGCAAAAAAAAAAACAACTTATTTTGCTATCAAGTGTAAATGCATTAACTAAACACGGCAGAGCAAATCAACAGAATACAAAGTATATCAGCAACCTTGAACTATTTCTGAAGCCTTAAACGTGCCAATTAACAAGCTGCATATTTTGTCATTTTAACACAAAAAGACACTTTTGTAAGTTGCAGCCGACCACATTATTGAGAAACAACCATGAAAGAAGTGATTGTTTTTAAGAAACTTCTAAAGCAAATCCATCTAAAAATAGTTTTAAGTAATCAGGAAACCTTGTCACATATTTTTTTGTGTCTCCATTGCAGCCTAAACTGCTACAGATGTGTTTTGAAACTCCTTTCTCCCACTAATAGGAAAGATGGTATTTCAGAGGCTTGAAGGGGTTGGGGAAGTTAAAAATCCCGTAAGACATTATCTTTCAGAAATAGCCTGGCATACAACAGCATCATAAGCAACAGGTTCTCCCAAGCCTTCTAGCAGACCAGACACATCACTACTGAGTCTGAATTCAGTCGACTTCGTTCCTCATTCTAAATTTGTGTGTTATTTTACAAACAGCTTCTAGAATTCAAAAGGCACCAGGAAAACACTGCAGAAGTCAACTGCTCCATAAAACACAGAACAAGAAAGTGCAGCTTCCTCTGCTTTTATAGCTTGTGTTCCTTAAATTGTGCCTCCCTTGCTGCACTGCAGTTATTTCAGTTACTTCCGCTGCATTTTCTGCAGTAGAAAGAAAGAGACAGAATAACTTCTTTCCCTGAGAAATTGAGATCCTCAGAATTAAAAGCAACTTTTTGTTTCCAGAACCTGGACTTGTTCACAAAGTTGTTTAGAAACTTATTTTTAATTATGGCCACGGGTCTACATTCTGAAACATAAAACCACGGCACACGTGTCTTCCTAATCATCACAAATTATTATTTTGCTACCTAATCACAAAATATTAACTTCATTTTATGCAGGGGAAACTCCTTCCACTCTCATATATATGAAGGCAAAATGTTGCACTTTGTGTAAGTTTTAGTATAATGAAGCAAATACCTCTTTCACAGATCTGATCACATTAATCTCTCTATAAAGCAGGAGGTGTCTACCCTTGCAAGGGAGAAAAAAAAAAAAAAGGTATTTTCCTCCACTATGGTTTAATCAATATTAACATGTGCCTACGTTTCAGAAAGTCCACAGATAATTCTGCCTCATTTAAGTCACACACAAGTAGACAAATGATTCTGTGCACTGCAAATATTAAATCACCTAATCACAGTATTTCTTAGTTTCATTATTAATATAATAACATTTTAAAGAATTTCAAGGTATTCTGTTCATGAATACATATTACTCTACTTTAAATACTGAGGATTTCTTTTAAATCCAGTTATGATACCAGTAGGACAGAATGGAGGACAAGAAAAATCTGGTATCCTCCTGACATTTCTTCGTCTCCTTCTTGCTCCCAGGACTAGTGTCAGAAGCAACAAAACAATTACATTTGAATGGAATATGAGAATAGCAGGTAACTGTTTCACATTGATGTAAGCTTCTTTGTATCTTTTCAAGGTCTTTCATCTATCTCTTTAACTCCATAAACAAAAAAAAAAAGTCTTTAGCAAGTAACTGTAACTCTGTAAGGGAAGTTACCAAGAGCAGAGTGTGAATGTACATGAGGGGAAGCCTAATCAATGTGTAGATGGGAATATTCCACCTTATTTTTAATTAGAAATGGTAATGCAAAAATTATGAGAAATAAGGAAAAAAACAGGTTCAGAAACATTTGTAAGAATTTACCAATACTGACTAAGGAGAAGGGCTCAAATTCGGCCATCCATAGCCATGACCTGTATCAGTTACACTCCTTGCCTGCACTGCAAACCAATGTGTCTTTATGTCCACTAAGAGATGTAAAAGAAAGAATACAGTTAAGTGTGACTTGTGTAATAGCTAGAATTGCAAATATGTGGCCACAAATGAAAACAAGTAATGGCACTACTCAAAAAGAGTACTTTTTCCCCTCAATTCTGGGAAGCGTCTTTTTTCTCTTGTGTTTTATGGCCCAAAGTCTGCATAGAGCTTACTTGCCAGGAAATACAGAACATGATCAAAACATTACCTCTAACACTTCAATAAAATCACCTGATTCCACATTATTTCTTTATTTCCCATCTTCATTCAGATCAAGTGCTTGTGATGGATTTTCAGAACTGCTCTGATACTTGCCTCCTCCTATGTAAATAAACTCTCCTATTTAATTTCTTTTACACGTCAATTGCATTTTTATGGTACTCTTAAATAAGTTTCCAAAGGAAAGGCCCTGCTTGAGTCCACAAAACTTCTTCCCAACGCTGACACCTCTTCCATACCATGAAAACACGGGACACTACATCAAAGACGCCTGGAGTCAGGCTACAAAGCACGGCACAGTTGAGCTGCTCTTCGACAAAGGAGCTCAGAGAAGTCCAGTCGTGGAACAGGACTCTCTTTCTTCACCTTCAGTACTAATAAAGGTCAATTTCGCAAGAAAGTAACACTGGCTAGGAAAACAGCTTTCTCCGAAATCTTACCCGCCTTACTGACTCCTTTTAACGAGGTCTCAGCACCCTCCATTTCCCCACGCACTCGGCCCACGCTGCCGCTTTCAGCAGAGAGCAAACAGCAGTACTGGGCCAGGACTGATACCTGCGTGCAAACTCCCCCACCCCCGGCAACATGCCAGAACCGCTGGTCCTGAGGAAGCTGGGGGACTGTGCGGCAAAACCCTCCACCGTCTCAGGAGGACGAACGCCCTTCCCTCCCCACGCCCCTGCTTCAGCAACCAGGCCCCAGCCCGCCCGTACATAGCGCTGGTAGAACTTGGAGAGCCGTGGCTTGCCGTGGTTGTTGAAGATGAGGATGGCTTTGATCATGGTGGGGCTGAGGCGGAGGCGGGAGCCGCCAGGCTCGCTGCGCTGTGCCCCTCCTCCTTCTTCTCCCCACCCTTACCCCCTCCCCCCGTGCTCTCGGGGTGGCGGCGGCGGCAGCAGCGGGGTGCGCGCACCACGTCGCCGGCGTCCTGCAGCCGTTAGTGGCGGATCAGCCCCTGCCGCGCGTGACACCCCCACCTTGTCCCACCCCGTCAGCTGACGGGAAGGCGGTGTCCCGCAAGGGACAAAACGTCTTGCGGAGCGACTGTGCATGACGCCATTTCCGCCTCCCGGGGAGCAGCATGGCGGAAGCGGAGCAGCAGCCGCTCGCCTCGCCTCAGAGCGAGAGCCGAAGCGAAGGTGGGGAGGAAGCATCGGAAGGAGGAGCTGCAGCTGGGTCTGCCGAGCCGGTTCCCCCTCCGGCCGGCTCACCAGGCACTGAGGAGCCGGCCGGCGACACAAAAAAGAAAAGTAATAGAGCGAGAAGTCACCGTCGTGGGTGGCGGGCTTGTGTGGTGAAAGGCACTGCCTAATCGACAGTGAGAGTGGGTGGTTCCGGTCAATGAGGGGGCAGAGGGTTGCGTTAATGTGGACTCTTTCCCTGCAGTTGATGTCCTGCTGAAGGCCGTGGGCGACACTCCTATTATGAAGACCAAGAAGTGGGCTGTGGAGCGGACCCGGACAATCCAAAGTCTAGTTGACTTCATCAAGAAGTTCCTCAAACTGATGGCTTCCGAGCAGCTGGTAAGGGTGGATTTCGGACAGCCGGGCTCGGTGTGCGCCGCAGGTCACGGGAGATGCTGGGAGCCAGCCGTGTCCTAAAGCTCCGCTCACTCAGGGCCCAAGCTGTCACACCTAGCAGCAGATTGTTTGATGCTGGAGCGCCTAGGCTGGAACACTTTTTGAGTGCAGAAAGGCTGACAGAGTTGGGATAGTTCAGCCTGGAGAAGAGAAGGCTCTATGGAGACCTTATGACAGGCTTTCAATACTTAAAGGGGGCCTATGAGAAGAAAGAGGACAGCCTTTCCTGTAGGGCCTGTTGCAACAGGAAAAGGATTAGTGGTTTTAAACTAAAAGAGGGGATATTTAGACTAGCTATAAGAAAGAAATACGAGGATGGTGAGAACGTGTTGTCCAGAAAAGGTGGTGTCTCATCCCTGGAGACATTCTAGTCAGCTTGAACAGGGCTCAGAACAACCTGAGCTAGTTAAAGATATCCCTGCTTACTGCAGGAAGATTGGACTAGAATGTTTTCAGTTCCCTTCCAAACCATTTTATGATACTGATCTAAATTGTGGCATTTAGCAGGAAATTTGCCAAAGGAGCACCAGTAATTCAAAGCAGGCACTTTGAATTACTGTGATTGAAGGCATTACAGTGTAATTCCTGAGCTGTAGCAATATGGTTTGGATGTGCTAACGTGCTCTGCTCCAACCTTTTTGCTTTTCACAGTCTCCATCTCTGCTTGTCTGATGTTGACATGCAGTATTCATATGCACAGTTTAGTTGTAGAAGATTGAAAGAATATTTGGGGAAGTCTAAAGTGTTTTTAGATTAGCTTTCTGAACATTGGTGTCTGTTTTGTTCAGAAGTGTTCCAACAGTTTAATTACTATCATGGAACTGATTTCTGTTTTAAAGAACTTGAAAATATTTGCAGTTTGGTAGCACATTAGCAGTATTGCTTATGTATTCCTTCTTGTGAAGGCCAAGTGGCCTTCTGATAACATTGGAAGTTTTAGGAATTGAACAGATTCACAGAATCACAGAAAAGATTCAATTGGAAGAGACCTCCAAGATCATCCAGTGCAACCTTCGACCCAATACTGAAGGACCAACACTAAACCATGTCCCTAAGCACCAGGTCCACACACAGCTCAAACACTTCCATGTATGGTGACTCCACCACTGCCTTGGGCAGACCATTCCACTCTTTGGTAACCCCTTCTGTGAAGAAGTATCTCCTAGCATTCAGGTTGAACCTTCTCTGGCACAGCTTGAAACCATTTCCTCTAGTCTTGTTTGCCACCAGGGAGAAGAGGCTGCCCCCTCCTCNCATATTTAATTGACTTCATAAATATGATGGTACTAATTTGTGGTTAGAACTAAGCTCTTAAAATCCATACACTGTAAAGTTTTTATTTAAGGTGCAAAGCTTGACTCAGCAGTATAGTCAAATGTGTAACTGAAGTGTAGATGAAATCACTTTGTTGGTCTGGAGGCTCTTACTTGAGCATATAGGCATAGTTTCACTAGCCATCTCTTTCACCTGGAAATCATGAAGTTTCTTTTTCCAAGGGCTATCCTGCTACACATTGTCATCTCACACTGCAGGTCCCAGGCCCTCCTTGACGTTATGTATATATACACAAGAGGGATGACTTTTAAAAGGGCAAAATAACTCTTAATTTCTGCGTCTGCTTTTCTGACCAAAGTAAGTTTGGAATAGCAAACTGTGTTGGATACTCTGAGTAAGAGGGAAGAACTAAACTGGTTCACCTTGTGCTGCTGTATGAAAGACTAATGAGTCCATTTGTAGAAAGTCGCACACTTGCTTTGCTAGGGGCTAGTTTGCCAGTCAAAGCTGACACCTGGAAGTCAGGTCACCCCTCCACCCTCAAGTGAAAATACTAATTTGTGGTATGTTGATGTGTTGTAAAGCCTATTAAGTAAATGGGGAACAGAGGGCAGATTTATCTACCTCTGGCTGCAAAATGTTTCTTCTGTATGATCTATGAAATCTATAGATCTCCATCTTGTTTTCTTTTCTTGCAGTTCATATATGTAAACCAGTCTTTTGCTCCATCTCCAGACCAGGAAGTTGGGACCCTCTATGAGGTGATTTTCATCTTAAATATCCCTTCCTGACATGCTTAGCAGAATTTGTCAGTTCACCCCTGGTGTTTGCCCCTAGCTATGCTAGTTGCAGCTCGCTTTTAATACCGTGTAGTTGATATTCACAAATCTGCAAGAATATGCCTTAAAGAGACATGTCCTCGTACAGTCTCTGGAAATGCATTCCTTCACATGCACTATGCTGTCATGCCTCTCTTTATGATGGAGAGCTTTATTGTCAATAGCGGTGCTACGTGGCACAATTACTGGTGGGGGCTTTGTTTTGCTTCGTATGTGTGCTGGCCCATGAATAATTTAATGGCTTTTGGTTTTGTTTCTTCTTGCAGTGTTTTGGAAGCGATGGCAAACTTGTCCTGCATTACTGCAAAACTCAGGCATGGGGATGAGTGACAAATAATACAGTCATTTAGGTGGTGTCTTCGCAAAAGGAAAAGGGACTAACTTCCTTAAACTCAACCTGTAAACACAGAAAGAAGGATTTTTGCATTTCTGCTTATGACTGTACACTTAAAACAATGATGCAAAGAGCTACCTACAAAAGAAGAGCTACCTACATCTGAGGTGCAGAAAAAATTACACATCTGCCTTCTGTAGAGTAGAAGCAGCTCTCTTTTTTCTGAGTTCTCTATTGTGTCTGAAGAGAAACTTTCATAACTGTGGAGGACTGACTGGATAGCTCTGTCACTGTATGCTGTACTGAAGATAGAAGTTCCTTTGAATAAAAAGGGATGTTTACTGTGTTTGTAGCCTGGGATTAAGTTTCATTTTGATGTGTCATGCATCTATTGTGTGCATTCTGTTCTTCATGAAGTCTTCCATCTTGAGTAAATATTATCTTAAGTCTTGACAGTATTTTGGGATTTTTTTAAATAATTTTTTTTTCTCCTAATGTTTTGGTATTGGTTTGTAATACTGTAATACTGGTTCATCCTAAGCCTTCATTGTGTTTGTAGTATAAATATCTCATTTCTATGGCACAGCATAATGATAGGCCTCAGAAATACTTTCCTCTCACCCAAATTGTGTAGTGGTTTGAAGGCCGAACACTTAAGCAGCTGTCACAATGGTTCTTTAATGACTATTGCCATAGTTGAATGATGCAGCTAGCTGTTGCATCTTCAGTTAATGGAGAAAGAGAGCCCTCTTTTCCAGAGCTCTTTAGTCTGGAAAAGAGAAGACTGAGGGCATTTTATCACTGTATATAAATACCTTAAGGATGGAGGTCAAGAGAATGGGGCTGGGCTCTTTCAGTGATTCCAAGTGAAGGAACAAGAAACAATGGATACAGACTAGAAAACAGAAAGTTCCTTCTAAACAGAAGCTTCCTAAGCAGGCTCCCCAGAGAACTTGTGGAGTCTCCTTCTCTGGAGACTTTCAAGACTCTTCAGGATTTCTTCTGTTTGACTTGTGCTAGATTATGGCCCTGCTCTGGCAGGGGAGTTGCACACAATCTCTGAAGGGCCCTTCCAACCCCTAGCATCCTGTCATCCTGTAATAAGGAAAACTTCTTTAAGGGTGATAGAGGACTGGAACAGACTGCCCAGAGTCTTTCAAAACCTACCTGGACACATTCTTGTGCAACCTGATCTAGGCACACCTGCTTTAGCAGAGGGGTTGGGACAGGTCTCCAGAGGTCCCTTCCAAACACTACCATTATGTGACAGGAGGTGCTAAAATCCTTTTCTGTATATTCTTCTTTTGGCTTCTGTTTCAGTAGCTTCACGTTCCCTCAACAAATTAGAATACACTTTATTTTCTTTTACTAAGTCATAACATAATGAGGAATGTCCTTTTATTGTCCTGAAGAAGGCTTGGTACCTTGTATAGGGTACCGACCCTTGCTTTTATTTATCAGAGTGATTGAAGAGTCTGGGTATGTGTGTTGGTTTCCATGGGTTTCATTTAAATGTTGTGTTGGACAATCTTTTATGATTGAGGCAAACTAAATTAAATGTTAGCTATTTGCTTGCAGAGCATTCTTTTTGCTAGATGACAGCTCTTGTCCTTGATGTATTTGACTTTTCAGCACATACACAGACAAAACAGCCTGTTCTAGTTTGAAGCATGCTTGTACTATAGTCTTGAGCCATGTGTTGTGGCTTCATGTTCAGGAGCGTCCTATGTGGTCTCTGCAACCTGTTCATCAGACTGCTTCCACCTTTAGAGGACCTAGGAGAGCCCAGCTGAACTTGGTGATGCTGTTGAAGTTTGCATACAGCCTCCATGTATGGCACGGTAACACAGACGTGTGCCCCGAATGCTTGCTATGTCAATAGCCGCATATATTTCAGCACTTTGCAAGCAGTAAACCGGAATTCACTGGATTAGGGTAACACGGCAGAATTAAGACAACTACTGCAGAGGTAAGCACTGGTTTTTGTCTTCATGATGAAATTGCCTGCTGGGTTCCCGTAAACCCGTGAAGGCAACGTGACTTTGCACAGCCGCTAGAGGGTATACGAGGACAAAGGAATTGGCATCTTTTTCCTGAATTTCCCCCCCGCCTCCGGTGTTTTTCGTAATATGTCCGCTTGCGAGCTTTACAAATATAAGTAGTTTGTTCTCTTCTGTGACAGTATGTTTACCTAAGATAACCTACTAGTCTAGGTCTTTAAAAAAATGTTCTATTGGTGCCTTTCATGTCATTTGATCTTAAATGAAACTACTGATATCATAGAATCATAGAATGATTTAGGTTGAACAAGACCTCAAAGATCATCTAGTTCCAACCCCCTGCCATGAACAGAGACACCTCCCACTAGTACAGGTCACTCAAGGCCTCATCCAGCCTGGCCTTGAACACCGCCAGGGAGGGAGCAGCCGCAACCTCCCTGGGCAACCTGTTCCAGTGTCTCACCACCCTCACTGTAAAGAACTTCTGCGTAACATCCAGTTTAAATCTCTCCTCTTCCAGTTTAAACCCATTACCCCTTGTCCTGGAAGGCCACTACAAGGTCTTCTCAAAGTCTTCTGTTCTCCAGACTGAAAAGCCCAAACTGACAAGAGCAGAGTAAAGGGGCAGAATCCCCTCCCTTGCCCTGCTGGCCACGCTGCTCTTGATGCAGTGCAGGACTCAGTTGCTGTCTGGGCTGCATGCGCACACTGCAGGCTCATGTTGAGCTTTTCATCAACCCAGACCCCAAGGTCCTTTTCCTCAGGGCTGCTCTCCAGCCATTCACCACCCAGCCTGGATTTGTGCTTGGGATTGTGCCTACCCAGGTGCAGGACCTTACACTTGGCCTTGTTGAATTTCATGAGGTTGGCTTGGGCCCACCTCTCCAACCTGTCCAGGTCCCTCTGGATGGCATCCCTGCCCTCTAGCAAGTCGACTGTGCCACACAGCTTGGTGTCATCTGCAAACTTGCTGAGGGTGCACTAGATTCCTCTGTCCATGTCACTGACAAAGATGTTAAACAGCACTGGTCCCAGCACTGACCCCTGAGGGACGCCACTTGTCACTGGTCTCCAGGTGGACATTGTGCCCTTGATCACCACTCTCTGTGTGCGACCATCCAGCCAATTCCTTATCCAGCAGTGCTCCACCCATCAAGTCCATGTTTTTCCAGCTTGGCGACCAGGATGTCATGTGGGACAGAGTCAAATGCCTTACTCAGGTCCAGGTAGATGACATCAGTTGCCCTTCCCTTGTCCACTCTTGCTGTGAATTTGTCATAAAAAGCCACTATATAACTGCAAACATGCTGTTCAGAAGTGATGCAAGAAGCTTGGTGGTGTGGGTGTGTTTTGGGGGTAGTTTTTTTGTTTGGTCTTTTTAATTAAAAAAAAAAAAAAGTACTAGGAACTCCAGGTGAAGGAGAACTGTAGGTCATTGTGTCTTGCGAGATACCATGTGGCTTTTAATTATTTGCTTTAAATTCAGCTTGCTGCTTGAACAATATTTATTTATTACCATTTGCTTCAACATTCTTCTATTTCTATTTTTTCTCCAACCCCTACTAATTATTTCTTGGCCCACTTAATTTACCATTACACAGGATATAATGTTTCCTGAATGCTCTACGTGGCTGTCTTTATTCTGTTTAATGACCGCCAGTTCCAATGCTACTAATTATGCCAGGTACCTCTCTTATCAAGAGTCCTTTCCATCACTTCTGTAGTTGTCTACTTTCTCACATCACAGACCTAGCCAATGCTTGTTTATCTCTGAGAGTTTCATGGGCTTTACCTGTCTGAAGTCAGGATGTGACTGGTTTAAGTGTCAGAAGTTTTCCTTGTGCATATTCTTAAGTAACAGTAGATTCTAAACGTGTTAAGTACAGAATGTATTGGATGGAAAAGATAAATGTTGTTTTTGGAATTTGCAAAAGACAAATTTTATGTTAGGTTTCATATTTTAGAAAGTGACGGTTACAACATCTCAAATGATAGATGATCCTGAAATGCTTCAAAATGTATGTAACTTACCTCTTTAAAAAGAATAATTCCAGTAAATTTGAAACATCAGAAGACTAAGTAAAACATGAAATATGTTCTCTGTATTCAGTATGCCTTGAGTGAAAGTGTTGACTGTGTAGTTTGACTTCAGTAGTTACAGTGGGAAGAAAAAGGATCTGAAAGAAAAAGGTCACCTTTGGGACAAGTCTGTGAGAATTGTACAAGACTAAAAAAGTGTAGACTTCCTTAGAGTATTGTGTTCCACTCAGAGATGCTAAGGTATTGAGCTACCCAATATTTGTGATAAAATTTAATTCACTTGTGTCTGTGTATTTGAATTGACAAAATAGGCAGATGGGGAAATTTGGCAAATTAATTGTTAATGATTGATGTGATGGTTTGGGAGTTACCTGACACGCCTCCCACCCCCCCACCCCCACTTTGAAAAAAGC
>WBNM01020177.1:84712-111656 GCA_013399055.1 Ramphastos sulfuratus
TTTTTTTTTTTTTTTTTAAGTCATGTTGTGAATGCAGCATTCTATTTTTTTTTTTTAAGTCACTATCTCAGGAAGATCTAAGAGCACTAGAAAAATTAACTTCTTCTTCCATCACTGGCTCAAAAAGATGCCCCTCTTTGCAGCTGTTTGCTAACATCATCATTTTGTAATGAGCATTCTGATCAAATAAAAATGCTAAAATTTTTTTCTTCCTTTGTTTCTCTCTGCAGACAGGTACAAACCTTTGCCTTAGCTGCAAAACAGCTGTGTGAGTGCTTGGTGTGAGGTGCAGACACTTCCTAACGATCACTCTCCTAGGGGATGGCCCTGACAGTGCACGTCCTAAGCATGACAGACAATCACGAGGAGCAAGAATAGCTCTTAAGATTAGTGAACTACTTTGCAAATGCTGAGGGTCTGTTGCTACTGCAAAAGCCAAGTTCATTTGAGGTCTGGTTACATAGAAGGCATGGTTTGAACCTTTCACTGAAATATTGAAAAGCCTACTGGAAAGCACTCATACCTGTGGTACATAGCTACTCTGTTGTAAATAGAGCTCTGAATGGGCCTGGAACTGCTGGTATGAAAGCATTACCAAGTATATTCCCAGGGAAGCAAATAGCACTTGCAAAAGCTTACTTCAAAGGAAGTGTGCAAAGTATCCCTGTTTAAACTCAGAGCTTGGAGGAAGCCTTATCAACTCTTTTTACCTAGATCTTCATTCAGTGTAGGTTGGAATAGCAATGCTGTGATAAACTAACTTACAATGTTTTACATTGGTTGAAGCAATGGTTCTTATTTTAAAGCTTTACTGGGACTGAATGCTTAAGTCTGGATATATTCATTGCCTAAGATTTCAAACTGTGTCCCTCTCTTAAGAGGATTACTGATGAGTGAAAAGGCACTGCTTGAGAAAAACTTTAATATGTAGTGTTTCGTGCTGGCCAGGAGTCTTCAAAACTAGAGTCTCCAGGCAAAAGTCAAATGTGAGAGGAAAAGACTCTTCCTAAGTTGTTGAACCAGCGGAAACAACCACCACACCTCTCTGCTTTTGCACTTCATTGCTTCATTCCAAAATAAACTCAAATTAAGGAGGTCCTTTTATTTTTTTTCTACCTGCTTTGGGGTTCTGATATCTTAGAAAAATAAAACCCTTTGGTTAGGGTTCATGTTCTTAATTCTGGCCTCTGCTCTCTTGGCACAAAGCACTTCCAAAAAAAGCTTGTCATATGCAGATTTCTCTGGCTCAGAAATGGTTAGGGCATTTTGCAGGGCAGTCCAATATTCCAGTTATAAACTCCCTTAATCCATTCAAGAAAAATACCCAAAGCTTTCAATGAACATAAAATGTAATGATGAGGGAACTGAGGCACAGTCAATTTGGTGACCTGATAGAGAGATAGAGATAGAGAGCAGATAGCTCTATGAAAGTGTTGCAAACCCATGCTAGGTTCCACTTAACTGCATTTCTGTGGCTGCTTATAAAAATATCATCTTCCATGGAGAGCTAGAATATAAGGAGAGTAAATGTTCTTATCGAGAGTCTGTAATAAACTTACCTTGCACTTTTATTGAATGACTAAAAAAGTTGAACTAAGGCAAAGAAATAAGTACTTCTTTACAGGGAAAGCACACTCCTAAATGAAATAGCACCAGATATTTTGTAGTAGTTTTTGACACTGAAATCACAATCACGACATTCAATAAAAGCATCTTTCATAATCAGAAAGTTCCAAACACTTGTGCAGGTCTTTTCCACAGAGCTGAAAATGATTCAAAACAAATGGAAAAATTCTTTCCATAGACACATTCTAAAACAAAGATGGGGTTTTGGAAACCAGTTAGTTCTGAACAAAACAAGACCCAACTATTGACTTGCCTCTGGAACTCTCTCATTTGTACCCACAAATGCACCTAGCAAGACAATCCCAAGTAAGTCACAGTTACTGCGGCATTAAATGCTTACCTTAATTACAAACCATTTCTTTGAAACTATTTCTTCTCTGCTGCTTGAATAGCTCGAAGGGACAGTTCACTGTCAATTAAAAAAAAAAGTGATTGCAAACAAGTGCATATTCGCAGCACCACTAGCTTGGCCTTCCCTGATGAGAGTTAGCTAAGTCATAGGACACAGAGATAACAAAGCTTGGGCTTTGTCACAGGCTACAGGCTCCCTCACATTAGCCATGTGAAGACATTTGTACATTTCAATGAGGAACAAACAGGAGTGAGACTCATCAGGCATTTAAGACAGACAGCTCAAGAAGTTATTACCTCCAGCTTTCTATCTACACATGCATTTTCTAGTGGCTGAAGCCTCACAGCAGACTGCAGTTTCTTCTGATCCATGACAGTCTTCAGCTTTGCATACTGAGCCACACTTAAATTGGTGCCAGAGTTATTACATGCCTCTGTTAGATAACTTCCAGCTGTCCTCTGTGCAACATGGGTAAGAAAGTGTAGTGGTGAGGCCACACTCAATGAACAGTGAAGCAGCAACCACTTTGGTTGTCATTTACCTCTTTCAGATTCCAAATGGGAAGAAAGAAACTTCAGTACTGTATCAAGTCTACTTACTAACATGGCAACTATGAACTACTAGGGGTTGCTTTAACCCTATATAGATTCTCTAACCTTGTTAAAAAAAAATACAGTGGCCCAAAGGAGTTCCAGCTTGTTCTTTGTCATGGCATTAATGAAAAGAAGCAGGACATTAAGTTTCTATACAGACACAGCTACCATAATACCCATGCCCTGGATTTATGAAAGGGATCCCATATTCAGATAAACAGAATTTAAATAGCCACACATGAGGAAATATGCAGCAAATTAGAAAAGATGATGAACTTGGACCAAGCAGTCCTATTGGCAGCAATAATGAAGTTCTAAGACCACAGCTGCCTACACAAACTAGATGTTGAGTGATTTTTTTACAGAAGTCTTCAGTCTTTGCTTTGTAAGTCCATATAGGATCTTCCCATATAGGATTCCCTTGAGGGATCATATAGGTTCCCCATATAAGATTCCCTTGAGGGCTCTGGGGAAAACATTCCCTTAGGAAAATCTGGGATTACCGATTTGTGAAAGGTCAGTGACTTACCAGTTAAAGACAGTGCTAATGTATCAATATTATTGCTACCTATGTTACTGTGATCCAAATAGCTTATACCAAGCATTAAGAGTGCTGAGAAGAGATTTATTTCTGTTTAGTAAGTACATCAGGTTCCTACTGGGGCCAAGGTACATGGCCTTGTCTATGAGGGTAGGGACAGCATGGGTTACAGGAGCTAGTATCACCATCTCATCTGAATGAATCATGGGTGTATCTGGACTTGTTCTTTTTTGCTGCAGTAGAGATCTGCTGCAGTACACTCACTGGAACACTGTTCTGGGCTACACACTGAGCTCTTTAATGTTTGTGAGATGCTTCAGCTCTGTTGGCATTTCTCCTGAGCACATACTCTTTACCAGCTACCTGTGTGTTGGCACAGGATCCCACAGGCCAGCTGTTTTCCCAGCTTCCTTCTGAGGTAACTTCTCAGGTTACCACCGGTTCTTCCAGATTTGTCAGTAGTTTCCATGCAGTCATTCTTTGACATTGCATTTCCAGATGAGGTACAAGAATGGTAATTGATTTACAGACGATCATAATGGGGTCTCTGCAAAGGGGTAGGCCTCATAGCTCATGTTTACAATTCCTAAGTTAGAAGGAATAGCGCCCCAGAGAACTATACAGAATATTACCTCTTTAAGGAAGTGTCATCAGACCACATAGCACAAACAGGAAAGATGGACAAGTTTCAGGCACATATAACCTTTTCCTTCATGGAGAGAACGAGCACATAGGATTTAATCTCAGGGAAATTCATGTCCAAGATAGCAATGTGTGGTTTACAGGGAAGTTCCTGATGGAGCTGGGATTCTTCTATAAAAGGGTAGCAGTGGCCCTTCCCACTGCCCTCTCACATCCCTTCCCCACAAATCAGCCATCAAATGTGACTGTCAGGAAGCTTGCAAAATAAGACAGTGGTGAAATTCAGAAAAGCTTTTCAGCTAAGTGCTTTTGTAATGAATCGTGAGTTTTACCTCTGACTCCCATGGAGGTAGAAGTGGTTTCAGTTGTGTTGATTACTGCCTATCCTACTGATCTAACAACAAGTTTTGGGCTTCTGGGTTTGAAAAGGCAGTGCCAATGCAGTGATTTTCTTTATACCTGTTGGGTCCTCTTCAGCAGAGGCGGCTGCCATTTATAAATTCCTGTGAACTCTCCTGAGTCAAACAGGAGACAGACTGTTTTTCCAAGAGGAACCTAGCACCAGAACTGTGTGGATTTGCTGGGATCTGAGACTCTGTGATGGTTTTCGTCATGTTCTGGCTCCAAACCCCTTGTTTTCTTTACTTTGCAATTACTTTTCATTGCAGGGCACAATGTTATTTCATCTCACAGGAATTTGTTTACTGTTCTCCACTATTTGAAATCTCTTTTTTGGTTAGCTTTCAACTTGGAAATTACCCTTTTCCACATAGACACATTTTTTCCTGTGCCTGATTAGATTTAATTTTTGTTCCCTTTTTGCCTTAATCCAGTAAGTTGCATTTCTACTCACTAGAGAACACTGATTGGTCTGCAGTGGCGTTTTCAGTGTGGATGAAGGTCTTATCAAGTTAAGAGGATGTATTCTTTCCTGGATGCTAACCAGTAATATCTCACTGGAGTAAAAGCCAGGCATTTTAAAGACCTGATGTGGCTTGTGCCTTATTTTTCACTACATTGGGTCTGTGGGAATGTAGTATTAACTCAAAATCTATTCTTATTTCCTCCCTTTTCCTCTTTTCACCTTGTTTTCTCTTCTTTTCCGTCCTGACTTTCTATTGCATTTTCCTCCTCAATACCACCTTCATCTTATTTTGTCTGCATCATGAGCTACACCCAGGAGAAGGAATTACATTATGTGCAGAAGCTCTCTCAAAGAATAGTAAACAGTTTAAATGGATAGGTAAAGCAACACATCTAGCGTGGAAGATATAGACTCTTCTTTCATTCTTCTAACATATTATTTTCAAACACTTTTTATCAATATCTTATTCCAAGGCTTGAACCTGCTAAATAAATGCACCAAATAAACAGGATTTTCTCCTGTCTCTCACCTTCCTCATCAATGGTGGTTGTATCAAAGGTAACAGGCCTCTGCCCATTAGAGTTTCTATTTCCTTAGGAAAATGCTTGCCTCTTGCTTTAAGTCATACAGAAAGAGTGTTCTGATTACAGTTCAGGCATTGAAGGAGGAAGATTTCGAAACAACAAAGAAATTGTCTTTACAAAATAATAATTAAAAAACACCACAATTCCTTTTCTTTTGAGTCCTTTAAATGTTTAAGACTAAACTTTCAAAGGTAAGAGTAACAAGAAGAAAAAATTCAAAAGCCAGATCTGCTGTCTGGAGCAAAGGCGATCAGTGCCTTCCAGGGGAGCCATGGTAGACATCTTCCTTGCTGTGCTGTGGTGATGATGTATCACCACACTAGCATGACCAGGGTTGAGTAGCAAAGTGCAATCATGTCCCACATTATCAGAACAGCTCAAGACTGAACATAACATCAACTCTAGCAGCCAAAAGAAAGGCTTCACTGGTAAATTGCAATGTAGCAGGTGAAAGACTTCATATCGCAATTATATTTGGCTCTTGCTTTAAGCCTGGCTTGTTCAAGATCTGAATGCTTCTTGTTTAGTAGTAAAATATTTTAAATAGTAATACAATTTAAAATAGAGCATATAATACACAAATAGAGCACCATAATACACAATCTTTACTTTCAGTTGGGAAGACAGAAAATGAAAAATTGCTTCATAACATGCAAACACTTGCAATTCCTTCTGTACGTTCCTTGGCTGTACTGATTTTCGGCTTTCTAAATATAACCTACTTTTTACTTATATATAAACTCAGCCTTACCGATTATCAACAGAAAAGCAAATTGGGAGAATGCTGAGGGATATTTTTTCCAGTTCTAGGAATGTAGCCTGAATAGTGCATCACAAATGGATGAGGAAGATTCTCTGCCAAAAATAAAATTAATTACAATGAGAGATGTGCCAGTTTAAGACAGGTTGCAACCAGCTGTGTCTGCGTATATAGCCAACCGACTCTGAGCAATGTATCTGTATGCACAGATTCTATATGTGCCTGTTTACAAACACGGAAATAGAAATTATTTGCTCAAGAACTTTGTTTAGATAACAGTTCCTGTCTGGCTGCCTTCATAGGATGTACAGAAGTGCAACCAGTGCTAAAGGAGGAGTTCTGCATAGCTTCTTCTGGATAGCAGTTAGAACTGCTCTGTCCCTCAGATCCTGCATTGCTAAGAGCAAATAGCTTGGGGGTGTAACTCCTGCTGTGTGTCATAGCCTGAACTTCCTAAGATAACTTCTCCTTAAAGAACAGCCAGGAGAGAGGGTGGAATGAAAACTGTGGTGTTTTGAAAGGAGAAGATTCATTGTAAGTCTGATGCCATGCCAAGCACAGGTGAAACAGGTGACGCAAAGCTAATTCAAGGCAGCAGGCATCTCAAAAGAGAAAATATTCTTCTCTTCAGTGGCTGAAGGACTGGACAACAGTTTGTATATTTTTGTTTTGGACCCAACTGGAAATGTCCAGTTCTTGTCAGCACTAAAGGACAAAGATTTCTTGCTGTACTTTAAACTTGTGCACTAAAGTTGAGGTGATGTTTGACTTAAATCCACCCATCACTTGCATCTCCTTCTGTAGCTTGAATATCTGCTTTCTTAGCATGTCTCTTATTCCTTCAGATTTACTGTTTTGGACTCAGAATAATGAAGACACACTCTGATAAATGGCTGGACTTTTGACTTTTGTACAGAAAGGCACTAATCTGCTTTATACTGACATTTCCTTGGACTGCTGTTTACTTAACTAAAATTCTGCATCTTTACCTAAGTATGAAATGCATTAATCAGATGTATTATGGCTTAAGTTCTGCTTTATTACACTTAAGTGGAGCTGGTGAAATCATGTGGGTTGTACTGATCTTAAATCAGGCCTCAGTTGTGGGTCCAGAGGAGGGCCACGNTTGACATACTCAGATTTCCAGATTACAATGACGGATAAGCATTCACAGCCAAGGATCAGCATCTGGCCTTTGGTCAGAATATGTATGAGTTTTTGCTTTTCTCTAGATGTAGAGGATATGTCAAAAACATTGTCTGTTTTAAGCCTAGTTTTGTTAGCTTTTCCTTGTGTAAAGTGAGGTGTCTGTTCCCATCACCCAACCCTAAGTGAAAGTCTCAAAGCCAACTTCTAACTTTTCCAACTGTAGGTCTCCAAACTTGCCAGTACTTTTGCATCAGTGAAGAGAACAGGTTACATCACCTTGTTGACACAAAGACACATCACTGCAGTCAGCCCAGGGATGACATAGGTGACCCTGTCTCTGTTTTACAAGAAGAAGTATTATGCCAGTTCTTACTGGAAATTCCCCCTAGGCAAGCACCTCATGAAAAACGATGGTTTAGCTGTTTAGATGGTAACCAGTCATGTTTATACAGCTGCTGTTAAACTAACATATTTAGCAGTACCACCTTGCACAATAAGAAAAAGCAGAAAACAGACAAAAGTAATGTTAATTTGAATGGCCTTAATAGAACTGGATAAGTGTTTTTAGCACTTATTTTAGGGTTATTCCATCAAGGTGCACAAAATGTTGAAGATGAGACAGAGTTTTCTCATTCTGGTTCCAGTCAAAGGCACAGCAAGATTTCTGCACAAGGAGCTTGCAGTGTCTGAAAAGAAAAACCTTAGGCAAAGAAAAAAAGAACAATTTGCTCAATGTTACCAGAGGCTGTGTGTTCTAAGGAGCAGCATTCACTCCTCCTGGACGAGACTCTGGGCTGTTTTTCCTCTCCAGTTTGCCCCATGGGATGATATTTAACATTGTGAATCCAAAAGTATAAATACACATAACGACAAATCAGAGCAGTTCAGATCAGCTGGCGGTTTATGTCTACACATCACATGTCTCTTCCCTGTAATGCAAGTGAAGGAAGCTGTCCAAAACGATGACCTGGATCAACCTTTTAGGTAGCTACAGCAGCAGAACTTGGACAGGAAGAGAGGAATCAATTTTTACTGGCAAAAAGAGGCTGTGAGTGTTTAGATGAAGTTCCACGGCAGCCTTGCTCACCTGACTACAGCTTCTGCTAGAGTGAAAGCACTGCAGAACTGATCTATTTATAATATCCTAGTGCCTGTGACTAGAGCCTATGTTATGCTAGTAATACAGATATGCACTTCTGAAGCCATTTTGTGCAGTTTACTGTGACTTTTAATGCTGAATTTGATAGCATGCTTCTGATGTTAGAGTAGTCCTTTCCTGCAACACCCTGGGAGTCAAGTTTTAGAATAGGCTAACTTTCAAAAAAACTCAGGGAAAATTCAATTTTCAAAAAATGTTAATACCTATACATCTAACTAAGTACATGCAAATGATTTGTGTACAAAATTTAGATGCATATAAAGTAGATAGAAGGGATTGTAAGGCAATATTCATTTGAGAAGGTAGGGCTAGAAGAAGCTTTCTTTCATATACAAGGAAAAAAAGTTATAGATTCATAGAATGGTTTGTGAGAGAAGGTACGTTAAAGGTTGTCTAGTTTGAACCTCACACCATGGGTAGGGGCATCTTCCATGAGCCCAGGTTGCTCAGGGCCTCATCCCCTCCAGGGAGGGGGCATCCATGACCTTCCTGCACATCCTGTTCCAGTGTCTCACCACCCTCAACTGGAAAGAATTTCTTCTTCATTTCTGAATTTCTAACAAGTTTTGTGGAGATTGTGTTTTTGGTTGTTGGTTTTTTTTTTTTTTTTATTCTTGGGTTCCTTCGTGTATGTAGGACCTACCAAAGTGGTGGCTGCATTGCTTCAGGCAAAATTCTCATTTCATTTTGGCAGAATGTTTTCCTTGATTTTCCTCTGAAAGCTTTTTAAACAGTTGTCCTTTATAAGATTTGATGATTTAAGTTTATGTAGGGAAAAGTTTGAAAGTGGAAGACAAAATTACTGTTTAAATCCATTCCTTCTGCTCTGTCATTGCTCTTCAGTCTTGTCCATAAGATGTCCACAAATGGTCACTGATATTTTTTTTTTTCAAGAGTGAAATCAATAATTGGAAAAATGAGTCTTTAAGGTCGTGATAAAAGGCTGATGGAACAATATAAATTAGCAGTTCAAATGAAAGCTTGATGATACAATTGCAAGGAGGTCCATAGACATAACTGTTGGGAGGATGTTGACACACTTTACTGAAGTAATGGTGAAAACAACTCCTTTATTAGGACAGGTTGTGTAAAAAGCTGACATAAGGCTGACTGCCAGAGTCATTTTCTTTCTAATGTGTGTGTGAAGAGCGTGGAAGTCTGTTCTCTGCCAAGTAACGAAGGAATATCTGAATGAATGAAAATTATTGACACAAACATGACTCTTTTTCAGAGTTTACACAAATAAAAGTGTGGCAAAATATTGGACACCCCAAGAACAAAATCCCACATGAATTTTTTCAAAATGCTGGATAGGAAATGTATATTTATTAATAGCTTGTTGTTCTCTTTTTGCTGTTTTTCTTCTTTTAAAAATTGTCTTTCATAAAAAAAAACTTGATATTTCTGTTGATTCAATTATTTAACTTTTTTTTTTTAATGTGTCAGAATATTCTGAAACATTAAATAAATTGTTCTAACACCAGAGAGACAATTTAAATGGTAATGTAGATGTAGACCTGATATATTCTTATACTGCGGCATATTAGGACTAATGCTGTCTTGCTGTATGAATGTTCCTGATATATTCTTATGCTGTAGAATATTGGGGATAATGCTGTATTGCTGTATGAATGTTCAAAAAAGCCCACCTCTGAAGGGAATCCCTTTTAGGTATCTTGGCCCATGCCAGATCGTTTCCATGTATTTGAAAGACAAAGTCCAGCATGTTTGTTTTGCAGTACTGAACTGAGTGTTTCAAAACGGGAGATTTAAAAATGAAAACTCAAAATATTAGAAAAAAGGTAAAAGTGGTAAGTGGTTTATGTAAATTTTGCTGAATTTCTTTTAGTATCCAATTGTGTATGAATACTGCTTAAAAACATTGAGATAATCTTTTGTTAAAAGATGTGAAACCAAAACCACACACCTACTTCTTCACTTTTTAACTCTGTCTTTGAAAATGCAAAGCTTCCAAGTAATACGAACATAAAACACGGTCTCATTATTCAACAAGGTCTAGTTCTCCAATATCTCTTTTGCTATGCCATAGATATTTTAAACATAAGAACAACTATCATTTTAAATTTTGTCATTTTTCTTTCTCTGAACTGATGTGGAAGAAAACAAAACACCTGACAGAAGCTAAACAATCTCTTGTCCGAGGTGTGCTGATGAGAATGGTAGAAACATCTACCCTGAGTTCAGGAGTCAGAGTTGAACTCCGTACCAATACGCACATGGAAAGGGCTGAAGAAAGAATTATTTTCCTTTCTTGCCTGACCTTCTGAAAGTCAGTACTCTCCCAACAAAAAGCCTTTTAGATGTGCAGATATTTGGTGATAACTCTGCAATATTCTGGCTGACCCCAACATTCTGACATGCAACAATTTGGGATTAAGGAGGAGGTGTTCAGTTTCACTGTTGGTTCCTTCAAGCCAAAGCTACAATTCAGCAAGCATTCACCAGCACACAGGAGAAGAGCTGTCAGTCAACAGTTAAATACTAACACGAATAGTATCTTTATAAATATTTCTGTTGTGACTTTGGAAGCACACAATCACAAGCACAAGAAAAAAATCTTTTGACAGTGTGTGAAAAGCAAAAGTGAAATTCTTCAACAACCTTTTGCAGCTAGAAAGCTGGCCATATAAACTCTTTAAAATCGAATGGTCTTTGTCAGGCAGAGGAGAGCTTGTGTCTTGAGATTTGAACATAAGGCAATCCAGCAGAGCATCTGTGTGCTGTAGAAAGCCCATTTTTTAGCTGTGTTACTTGGTTGGTTGCATTTTTATTCATGAAGCATTTGTAGTCATCATTGTATTCTTCTTGAGTGAGTTTCCCTTTTAAAGGTGTTCGCAAGAGGCCAAGCAGTTCCCAGATCCACAGTCAGATCTGATATATTGGTAACTGCTGCCAAATAAACCCCTAAGCTGAGTGATTTCCTCAACTGGAAGAATTGGGACCTGAGTCTGTTTCATTTTCTAAGTGTTGGTTGTACTTGGTGTCACAGGCTCAGCCTGACCCTTTGGTAGCATAAACAGAAAGCAGTAGGTAAGTCAGGCTCAGATGTTTTTCCCTCTGTAGCATCCCAGCTTAATTAAGTCATGTAAGTACATGCTAGATTTTAAACACAGAGATTATTTGAAATATTCATAGCTTTTAAACAGAGAAAAACAAATTTCTGAACTTCTGGCCAGCTTTTGAGATATTTTGCGTGTTCTGAGTGGTTCCACAGAGGCTGTTACTCCTGCAGTAAGGTCTTTCTAAGTAAGAAGTACAGGTAGCAGTGACAAAAGCAAAGAAAGACAAGTGGGTTTTTCCAGAAGCAATAGGAAAAAAAGGAGCCTTGTATACTAAAAGAAAACATTTTTTCAAACACATAATAATTTTCATGGGATAGAATCAATGATGCCTATTAAGGAAAACATTGCAGGTGCTGCCTAACTGAAGAACACTGGGACAGAAGGTGCAGCAGTTATCTTGAGTAGCACAATCATACTTTGCAAAATCGAATATTCAGACTTGTTTGGATTAAAGGCCACAATGGCTAATGTTGTCAAGATATCTGTTGCTTTTATTGTAGCCTTGGATTTTAACTTTTGGCAGAGATGACAGAAGAGTTGTTGGTACCTCATCCAAAACCTGGCAGACTCAAGGACAGCACCACTCCTGTCAGTCTGCTCAGAGATCACTTGGGAGTCCAAACTGTCTCATGAAAATGAAACTTGGGTCTTTGCATCCTACTGTTTGTGGACAATCTGGACTTTTTTTTTTTTTTTTTCCCCACAAGATAAACTACTTTGTTGCCATGTAAAACAATTTTTATGTGGTAGGTTTTGTTTTGTTTTTTTATTTTCTGGGGGGAGTTTTTTTGGCCCCCCCCCCCAAGTCGTTCTGTTGTTTTTTGGTTTGTTTTTTTTTTTTCAGTCATATGGCATCTTTTGCATACAAGTTACCTTTAGAAGGGCATAAGTCTATTCTAAAACTATTATATTGTCAGGAAAACAACTTCCAGCAGTTACCTAAAGCTAGATTGACAGTGTCCCTTCAGACAGTCATCCTATTGGTGTACCACTGTACGGATTTACAGTTGAGTTAACCTGCGTCTTTTATCTGTAGGTCCTTTAAGGTCAGTTCAGCTAACTGTAACCTTCTACTAAGATTTTAAAATTCAACCAGTCCCAGCAAAATTCTGGTTTATGTACACTCAGCAACATTCTCATCATAGCAGCCCTGTTTCCTGCCTTCAGGTGCACTTGACAGGAAAGTCTACAATTGTTTGGTCACAGGGAAAACAAAGAAATTATCTTAAATGCCAAGACCTAGCAGCACTTGAAGTGCAGAAGATGGATGGAACCCTGGTATCTTTGAAAAATGGTGAATGGGGAAGGAATCTGAGCAACTGCAGGTACCAATGACAGATCTCTTTCACAAAAAAAAAAAAAAACCCAACAAAAAAACCCCCACAACCCAACAAAAAAAAAAAAAAACCCAAAACAAACAGACAAAAAACCCACAAAAAAACAAAACAAAAGAAAAAATGGGGGAAATAGAAATAAGATCTGGAAACTCAAGACACAAATGTAAGCGTGGTTTTCTGCTGAGAGGATTACCACTGGCTACAATGCAGGCTGGGACAGACCTCCTTAAAGTTATGAGGTATAACACACACTCTTCATTTAAAGCAGATCAAAGCAAGATTGCTTAGACAGCAGGGAACAAGTGTAAACTTCTTAGTCAGAAATCATATCTAAGCACTGCCTGAGCTGGAAATGTAAGCATCTGGATAGATAGAAGGATATGTATAACAACACCTAGCACCCAAAGGGAAGCCTGAAGTGCAGAAATTTGGCTTACATCCTGTGAAGCTGTGTGGGGTGGAGCTGTTGTTCCTGTGGCTTTCACCTTGGCACCAAGAATCCTTCCAGATGGTCCTCACTCACATAGTGAGACTGGAGGCTAGGAACAAAGGACAGAAAAATGGATCTTGCTATTTGTCCTGCTGTAGCATCCTTATTGCAGTCATTAAAATCTAGCCTCAAGTTTTGAATTTGCAGCCAGTGATTACAGCAAAACACTTCTTGTCTAGCTCTTCATCTGGGATGTGTATTTATATTGTCTCTGAAGCCAGGGAAGTAACAGTGACCTAAACCATCTGAACATTCATCTTGCCTGTGTCTGGAAACCTTGGTTCTTGTGTTTCCCTTGCAAGCTTTGCAGTAGCAGAAGAAGGAGAGAACTGACATCAGAGAGAAGTGACATTTGTGTTTTATACGAGAAACCATTTATTTTGCTTTGCTTTGGGCTTTTTTTTCTCCTCTTGTTAATTTATTTGTGAATTATTCAGCACCTACAAGTGATACTCCAGTTGAATACCTAAGGAATGATAACTGAGTATCAGAAGATCATTTGGGCTACACACATTGACAAGCAGAGTAACACAGTAGCAGTGGATCTGTAGAGTAAAACAGCTGGTTCTGCTGACAGGGTAGTTCACAATATATTAATTTCAATAGATTTTACTTCAGACATAGAAAATCCATTAGTGGTTGAAGCACCCCAGGGGAACAAATTCTGGGTTACGTTTATCTGTAGGTAATCCAGATAATATGATCCAACAACTCTCTGCAGTGTGGTATGTGGGAAAAACAAGGACATTTGCTTCAAAGCTGCTTGGTCTCAAGACCAAGAAAGATGTTTTTTCACTTTACCCTGAGAACAAGGCATCGGTTGTACATCCTTAAATAAGTGCACACTCTGAGTACAGTCTTGCACATCTTTCTACTGGTTTAGAGGTAAACTTGCTTGCAAAAGCACTATTTCTGAGCTGAAGTAAAACTTCTCTAGCGTAGAGGGTATAGCTATGGCACTGTAACTCTTCTGAGGCTCGCCAGAGCACAGCTGTTTCTTATTTTTCAAGTGTGCTTAAAAGGAGACAGATCCAGCAGGAAAACTCAGGCAGGGGGTAGTCATAGCTTAGAATTTCCACTGTCTTCTTCAGGCAAAGTATTTGACTCAAAGATCTTGAAAGTGGGCCTGCACAAGCTCCCTGAGGCTGACCAATATTTTTTTACCTGGAGAGGAAATTACTGAGTTATAAGTCTCACTACTAAGTTTTTAAATCTCTTGAGTCATATACTTTCATTTTTGTTGGTCCCAAGTGGCCAACAACACTTTTTTTTTTTTTTTTTTCATAGTAGCAACACCACAGATCAGAGGACAGTCAATAAAGAGTCTTTAAGGCAATTGATTTAAAGCAATTCTTTAAAGCAAGCCTTTTTCGTGATAAAGATTCCAAGAGTAAGTCTGAAACTGCTGTTAGCACCAACACCACAGCTAGTGAGAGCACTTTACAGAGGGTAGCTGGAGGTGGCCTTGACAGCTGCTCTGAACTGTCATGTTGCACATTCTGCAGTTTAAACAGTAATTTATTTTGCAATCTCTGCATTATCAATTCTGGGGTGTTTGTCTGCAATGTTTAATGTTTAAAGAGGTCAATATTTAAAGAGATCTGTGACAGTAAATAAAACCTCTAGGTTGCTTGGAAGTTAATATGTCACACACTCTGATGGTGATATAGAACAAGAACTGTCACTGACAGTGTCAGTGCTTCTATTAAGTCAAGAAATTATGGTGCCAAGGGAACCACTAGTGAAAAGGGCTAAAACTTCTGACACAGTTTCTGAGTATCTTGGTAAAGTTCACCAGAGCTTAAAGGAAAAACTGTTTCTTAATCCTATTCAAGAAATGCAAGGGAATGAAACAGCATGAACAGCACAAAACAGGGTGTTTAGGATTTGCCAACGTGGAGAAACAAATGTCCCTGCAATTCTGCCTCCTTTTCCAAACCAGTGTGGGAAAAAAAACAGGCATGTCCACTGGCAGCTCTCAGTAACGTCTGTAAGAGTTGCCACAGTATCTTCCTGAAGGATCACTGCTTTGAAGTAGCACGGTCACAGTTGGCAACAAGGTTCCCAAAGTGATGCTAGAATAGCCAAATTAGCAAATTTGTGGGTTGTTCTGCCCATAGAAGCCAGCACTACAGGCACCAAAAAATCAGTGTACATCACTGTTTGGTAATAAAAACAAAGAAGGAAAGGACTGATGGAATCCTTTTACGTACCAGTGACCTGAGGTTAGCAAGCTTTGCCTCTGCCAACCCTGCTGCTTCTAGATCACCTCGTCTGCCTGAGAGGGCTTTCTGCAGCAAAAGTCTATGGCAGCAATGCTGTGAAGGACAGCCTGCCCTCTTCCTTCCAGGCACAGCTCTGAGTGAGTAGAACTGCTGTCTGAAACAGCAGGTGGGAAAAAGACCTCTAAGGAAAATATGTGATTATCATAATCTTAAAGATACTTTTACTCTTATTAACTTAACCTTTTAGAAACAGGGTTATTCGATTAATGTGAGGACTTCAGATTTTATATCATGTATTGTATATAATTTTTTTAATCTGACCTGGGTAAACTCACCTGCAAGCACAAAGACAAATATTCTGTTTAATTGGAAAAGCATCTCTTGAATCTAAAGTTACTTTGGTTGAAATGTGAGTTTAACTACTATGATGTAATTAATTTATAGACCTAAACATACATTCTTATATTTTCACTTTTTCTATGTTTTTAGGAGCTATGAGCTATGAGGAGCTAGGATGCTTTGCTTCCAGATACTCTTAAGTGGTTCTGATGCTTCTGTGAGAGAGGAAGGTGTTAAAATGATTGGGTGATTTGGTACAACCAACATGGCTTCACCAAGGGCAAATCATGCCTGACAAACCTGGTGGCCTTCTATGACAAGATCACAATGTCAATAGACAAGGGATGAGCAACTGACATCATTTACCTGGACCTGAGCAAAGCCTTCAACACTGTCCCAGATGACATCCTGGTCTCCAAGCTGGTAAAACACAGGTTGGACAACTCAGTGGATAAAGAACTGGCTTGATGGCTGCACCCAGAGAGTGGCTGTCAATGGGTCCATGTCCAGGTGGCAGCCACGGAAAAGTGGAGCTCCTCAAGGATGAATACTGGACAAGTCTCGTTCAACATTTTCGTTGGTGACAGAGACATTGGCACTGAGTCCACCCTCAGCAAGTTTGCTGAAGACACCAAGCTGTGTGGTGCAGCTGACATGCTGGAGGGAAAGGATCCATCCAGAGGGACCTGGACAGTCTGGAGAGGTGGGCCCAAGCCAGCCTCATGAGGTTCAACAAGACCAAGTGCAAGGTCCTGCATCTGGGTTGGGGCATTCCCAAGCATTGATATAGGCTGGGCAGTGACTGGCTTGAAAGTAGCCTTTTGACTTGGAGTTACTGGTGGATGAGAAACTCAGCATGAACCACCAGCGTGCACTTGCAGCCCAGAAGGCCAATTGTATCCTGGGCTGCATCCAGAGAAGTGTGGCCAGCAGGTTGAGGGAGGTGATTTTCACCCTCCACTCTGGTGAGACACCACCCGGAGTACTGCACATTGAGTTCTGGAGCCTCTACTACAGGAAAGACATGGGTGTGCTGGAATGTGTCCAGAGATGGGCCGCAAGGATGATCAGAGGGCTGGAGCACCTCTCCTGTGAGGACAGGCTGAGAGAGTTGGGGCTGTTCAGCCTGGAGAAGAAAAGGCTCTGAGGAGACCTTATTGTGGCCTTCCAGTATCTTAAGGGCCCACAAGAAAGCTGGTGAGGAACTTTTTAGGATGGCAGATAGTCATAGGATTATGGGGGATGCAGCAAAACTAGAAGTAGGTGGATTCAGATTGGATGTTAGGAAGAAGTTCTTCACCATGAGGATGGTGAGACACTGGAACAGGTTGCCCAGGGAGGTGGTGGAAGACCCATCCCTGGAACTTTTTTAAGGTCAGGCTGGATGTGACTCTGAGCAACCTGATTTAGTGTGAGGTGTCCCTGCCCATGGCAGGGGGATTGGAACTGAATGAACTTTGAGGTGCCTTCCAATGCTAGCAATTCTATGATTTTGTAAAATAATCCTGTCTTTTAAGCAGGAAATTTGGTATTTCAAATTGGAAAGATAGCTCAATTCCTGAAAATCACATCTACTCACATCTAATAACATAACTGGAAATATTTATTTTTATTTTGAGTAAAGGGAGCACAAAATCACTTCTAAACATCACTTTTGAAGAAATGAAGGATGTGATTTGTTTCTCAAATGTGATCTTTGATTCTCCTAGACAGTGCCAAAAGGCAGGAGGAGTTTCTTTAAGTAGAAAACAGAAACGTGACTTACAAAATTTTCTAAATACTCAGGTCTCTACTCTTTCTCTTTGCTCTCTCTCTGTTTCTGTCTCCAGACCAAAAAAATGCTGTAAAGTTGAGGCAAACTGCCAAGAGTTTCACACCCAGTGCTGAACTGGCATAAAGTCAAAGGTTGCTAGTTGCATTTGGGTGCCAAAACATTAGCTCAGCTCTCACTACTAGTGCTTACACATCATTTTTCAAAGCTGGGTACTTTGCAACTTTCGTCTTTTCTATAATCTTCCATTGCTTGCTCTTCAAGTTTTCCTTGAGTATTGATCTTGCTACTGGTAAGAAAGTATCTTGCATACTGATTTTCCCCTTCAGAGGTAGCTGTTGATGGAGGTCCTTCTTCTGCAATAGGAAGCACATACATCAAGTGTTACATGCCCTGGATATGTCTGTAGTACCAGTTCAGTGCAGTTCAAGCCTGCTCTTTGGTCCAAATTTGCCAGTTAGCCACACTGCAATGCTCACAGCCCTGCTCAGAGGCCACCTCTTCAGATGGGGACAGTTTGCTCTTTCTTAGAGCCCCGAAATATGTCCAAACTTCCATTCAGACACAAAGCATGTTAAGTTTGAGTGCTGATGTCCCCATTCTGCCTCTTTTTAATACTGTATGAATATACTCAGTGACTAACTATTGCAATTTGAAAAGTCATAGGCGGCACTAACTGTATCCCCGGTCTTTGCCTTATAACTATTGTCTATCCTCTGAGTGTGCCACACTGCAGCAGCAGTAGCTTTGACCCGTAACTTGCAAACATAGTTTTGAGACATAGGTTTGTGGCTTTTTAAAAATATATCCAGACACCAATATGCCACTAATATATCACAAACTTCACTTTAATCTTGGAAATATTCCCACTGAGCGCAGTGGGAATATTCACATACTAAATACTCCGGGATCAGGCACCTGAGGCTATGAGCTCTCGGATCTGCTTAAAGTCCTTTGCTGTTGTCAACACGTACGTGTACTGAAGGACCTGCCAAAATGGCAGACTGACATCTCTACAACATTCAATACTACTGCACTTTAAAACGAGTCTCTGCTCTCCAGCAAAAGCAAGGACTCCAGTCACAGAAAACTCTATGCAATGTTATTTCTCTTGAAGTGGCTGGCAGAAGGAACCAATACAACCAAGCAGATCCCTTCTTGACCAGGAGAGTTAACTCTGGCATGGGCGGGGAGGAAACCACTGCAGCCTAAATGGAAATATTTAATCTCTGTCCTGTGCAATTCTCAGCAATTCGGGAAAAGGAACACATGCTACAATTAATGATTTACATATTTGTAACCCAATCCTCTTGACCTTTGTTAGCCAAAACACCTGAGCAAACCAATCTGTATGCTTAAATTTCTTATAATGGCTGGGAATGTGGCAATTTTTTTTAAATTTTTTTTTTTTTTTAAGAAAAAAGGCAGGAAGGATAATTGTTTTAGTTTGTTGGGGGTTTTTTGTTTTGTTTTGTTTTGTTTTTTAAGGTAATACAAAGCAGGAATACAGTAATGGTCAGAGTTTAGTAATAAGATATAGTGATAACTACTGAAAACAGAATATAAAAGCCTACTTTGTTCGAGCAGTTGCACACTTCAAATTTGCAGTGATAACAAGTTGCTTGTTTGTCTCACTCAGCCAACTATTTCCTCATTTCACGTCACAGCAAATAGCTGAATAGGTGAAAATAGTTGATCAGTAATTTTGAGGATTATAGCCAAATCATTGCGCTGGTTGCAAGTTAATTACCCTCGTAGCAGTTTTTTGAATAGAAGAGAGTATTCCAACTACATCCAATTCTGAGGATGTCAGGCACATACAGAAGAAGATTCTTAAAAATCTATGGACCCTTTTTGATAACTACCTCTTTTGGCTTTACCCACCACTGAAATGAATGAAACCTGAAAGTACATTTTATATCTTTGAATGAGGGCAAGATTCCTTTTCTAAGTATGTTTCACTGAAGCTCCTACAGACTACAGCTAGTGCCTTGTGTTGCGGTAGCTTAGTATTTTGTAGTATCATGCGGCAAAATTATAACTTAGAATGATAATTTATTTGTGTCAGGCTATCAAGAGAAGGCCATAAGAAGAAGCAGAATTATTATGAGGAATAACAACACACCTCTCACTCTCAAGAACTCAACGCTGTTAGTGCCAGTGAAGAAATTCCTGCCTATCCTTAGAATTCTCCTTTAAAGGCCGAAAGTAAATCAGGATCTATAACCACAGTGGATTCCTTTAGCTCTACCTAATATCTGTAGTTGCCTGATCAAAGCTTTTAAGTAAGTAAACCAATCTATGCTTCTGTATTTGAGTCAATACGCTTGACTGTGCACACCCTGCTTAATCAGCATAAATGCACACTTTGCGTGCAAGAGCAGAGTGTTTAGTTGGAAACAGATTGGAGAGTTTTAGCTGGGGAAAATGATTATTGCCCAGACCACTAGCAATTTGGAAGGTGTTTTTATGTGGATGCATTAGGTACACATGGAGCACTAGAAGTCAATGACTGTCGGAAGATATTGGATCCATATGGCTGCAGAGAAGGGCAGAAAATAAATCATTAGAGAGGCTTTAGGCGGGAACGGAAGGATATTTGTTATTCCACCCTGAAAAGTGCAAGATACTGGACTTAGGAGCTTATTCAACACTACCCAGAAGAAAAAAAAAAAAAAAAAAAGTGTCACCAGGAGTTCATAAGTACAGGCACAATGTCAATAAGTCCCCCCTCTGAAATCTTCTCTACAATAATTTGTTATGGAGACAAATAGGAATTAGTAAAACAAATAAACAAAGAACCCTCAATGTTTTACATAACTTTGAAAAATATTATTTTTCACTGTCGTTGAAGGCCTAAACAGGCCAAAACATGCCTGAACATGTCCTGGCTTGCCCAGACATGTTTTCCTGCTCTCCCTCCTTCTGCTGATGGGAGAAGCAACCGCGGGAAAGAAGACAAAGAACCTGGAGTCACTGAAGCTAAGGATCCTGGCTTGCCCAGACTTGTTTTGCTCCTCTTTACATCCTATGGTAAGTAAGGTACATACACTTGGCTTGTGCCTGCCTTCTGCAAGGGCTATGTTTTCCCGTAAAGCAAGCCCATGACTTCACTTAATACGGTTAAACTTGGCTAACTGCCATTCTAATTGGCTATTCTGTGCACAAAGGCCCATTAGGTCTTGGGTTACATTAATAAAAGAGATGAGCAGGTAGAGACAACGTGCTTGCTTGCTGCCATTGTTCTGCCTTAACATGTTGTCTGCTTCTGGCAGTGTTATTGCCTCATTGCATCCTCTACAGCATTATGCTTTGCTAGCCCTGCCACATAATAATAAGCCCTAATACTTTCAGCTTGTCTGCCTGGAAACTGCCTGCTTTGAGTTTACCAGGAATAGGTATTAATGCCTTCATGCAATAGGCCTGCTTAGCCAATGTGACATCAAAGCCAAAACTGAACACCCGCAAGACATCCTGCCAAGACTGGGAAGTCCTGGAAGGGACACACAGATCATCCAGAGGAATTAGGATCAGGTCAGAGATCATCTGCCTCTTTTGTCCAGCACCCTGTGAAGGCTGACAAGACACCAACAGAACTTGCCGCAAGTGTACTATTTGAATCCTGTTGTAATTCACCAATTGCGTTCTGCCATAAGCAGAAAGGAGCTCCTTGAGTCCATCTAGTGGTATATTGACCACAAGAACTTCTCCAGTTCAACTGAGTTTAATGTTGTATTTCTGCTAGTTATTTCTAGATTGTTTTTGTCTTTATCCTTTATGTAATGCTTCTCATGACCATTGTGAAGAACCTGTTATTAAAATAATTGATGGGGATGAGAGTCCTGAATGTAAAAATTAATAAACAATATTAATTTTGGGAAAAAAAAAAAAAGAAATCTTGCAACCAATCAATTAACTAATACCCCTCCATTACATTCTCCTCCTAAATAATTTTTTGTTCTTTTTCTGTTGTGAAGTCAATCTTTCCTTTGTTCTTTATAATTGAAACTCAACAAATGAAGAGGATCTTAATTTCTGAAGTGAAATATTGCAAATAGGCACGGTGGCTACAATGAACACGGTGGCTTCTCTCAAGCCTGGTGCTCTAGCACACAAAGACCTACCCTTCTTCACCTATAGAAGCAGGACAAGAAGCAAGGAAAAACTCTTTACTTTTGCATAGGTAGCATTTGTGTATTTCCTTAAACAGTAAGTAAGCAATCTAATCTAAAGCACTACAAACCCTTTTTCTTTGACCTTAATTGGCTGGTGCAGCTACAGTACAAGTGATCCTTTGTTTGACAAACAGATAAAATCAAAGTTCAAGGCTCTTAACTAATCTGAATCTCAGTGCTGTGTTCCAATTTGTCCCTGCAGTGCTGTGGTCATGGCTTTGTTACTGCAGAACCCAAAGAGACTATGTCTCAAGTTACCTACTTGGTATTTAGGGAAAAAACCTGGTCTGAGGGTGTCAAGGGCAGTTTTGCCACTGACTTCATTTACAGCCTGAATTTCACCCACAGCTTCTTGTGTTGTTGTTTGTTTTGTTTGGGGTTATTTGTTTTTTTTTTTTCCATTGAGTTTTCCAAACTACATGGTACTAGAAAACCTTCATACGCTATTTTCAGCATTACAGCTTTTGTTAAGTCAAACATCTCTGTTGATTTGCCTTAAAGAGAATTCAAAAAAAAAAAAAAAANAAAAAAAAAAAAAAAAAAGGGAGAACAAGGGGTTTTAAAGCTTTGAAAGAAGGCTCTGTGCATCCTTTCCAGGTATGGAGCAACAACTATATCAACAGAAGAGAAAAGCATCCTTTCAGGAAGATGGGCGACTGTCAGAGGACTTACACATGACATGTTGGATGAGTACTTGAATGATATAGCTTAACTATGGAAGAATTTCAGGAAGGCAAATGTTTACCTTATGTTATCAAATCCATCTTCCTTTGAAATCCATGTCCTCACAGAAAAAAATGATTTGTTTAAGTGAATCTTGGAACAAGTGACCTTCTGTGTTTTTCCGTTGAAGAAACTAATCATCTGTTTTCTAGCTGTACTAACAACTTCTGTTGTCCAGAAGGACAGTGGTTCTTTCTCTCTTTTTGTGGGGGGGAAGGTGGGAGGAATACTTTCTTGACATTAGAAGCACAGTAAGTTATAGCACAAAATATGAGACAGATGTGCTTTAGATACACCAGTCTATAAAATTACTGCTTGCAGTCATTTAATCAGATGCAAGAAGTGCAGGATCCTGTTTTACCCAAACTCACTGTTTCTGCTTACATCTACCTTCCAATCTTTTATTAATATTTCAATTTTGCAAAGCAAGCAGAAACCTGCTATGTTTTGCACTGCCTTTGTACAGGTGTAAATGATTTAGCAATTGCGACCATATATGTCCTATTACATAACTGCATGCACTTCCTCTTTTAGTCAGTGGGAAAAATGACTAATTCTATGAACGTGCAACTTAAAAACCTCCTGGTACAAAAACATAGTAGAAAACTTTTTTTTTTTGTTTGTTTGTTTGTTTGTTTTGTGCCACTACCCTTCAGATGAATATACCATAGTTCGGTGCTATACTTCTTGTTTGTACTGACATTCTACCTAGTTAACAGGTTGACCTTTTTACTCCCTAAGAAATATGCTGAGTTTTAACAGTTTATCCTGTAGAAGTAATAGAGGACAGACTCTGATGCCCTCAGTTAGGTGACCTGTACATGCAGATCCACAGATGATCAGGTAGTTGCATTAGCGGTATTACATATTCATGGTAACATATTCCTATTACATATTCAGGGTAAACTTTGAATATCTCCACACTCAAGTAGGTGATCCTTTTGGACTGAGGAAAATGATCTCACAGTGAAAGAATGAGCTATTTCTAGAGATTTCTTTTTTTTTTAAAACAACATGTGTATTTTTCCTGCCTGTATTACTTTATTGTCTTGGATATGTGAGTTCAGGACTAATGAATTTCCTCTACTCTCAATGTAACATTGACAAAATAAAAAAGTCTTGTTGAAGACAGCCATGGTAGATTACTCTTCTCCTTAAGTTACTGCTGATCTTCTAAAGAGATGAAGACAACAAAGAAAGAAAGGCACCTATGTCCTTTGAGACACAGAGGAAGTTAAAAATTATCAACATCAAGTGACAATATGCAGAGATGCAGCAAGAGGAAAGACATACATATATATATATGTATATATATAAAAAAAATTAAATTAAAATCCAAAACTTTATTAAGGTTCCCTCTCTGATTTGTAAACATACTGTTAAGAAATCATTACTCAGATATTTAGTATTATTATCACTTGTTCAAGTCTAAAGTTGCTTCAAGAATGCCAACATACAACGAGCTTATTACTCTCCCGTTTCTTGCAATCTCATGTACAAATGCAAATGCTATCTGTGAGTGTAAGAAAATACTCATTCTTTATCACCATAACCACATCTATGAGTGCCCAGACTTTCAGACTGTAGTAATCATAATTACAATATTTTTTTCAGAGGCAGCCCTACAATTTAAAGCCCTAACAAGCTAGTAATGTCAGCCTAGAGACATAAATTCTAACTTAGACAAACGAGCCGAGTGTATACTCTGAGCACCTAAATTCCATTTCATGAGTAATTAGAAAAATATTGTGAACTCACTTCAACCTCTATACAGCCTCATTCTAGACAGTTCATTAATATCAGCATCAATATTCCACAATGTAATAACAGGTAATTTTTCTAAAGTCTTGTGCAATTAAAAATGCAGGCTCATGTGACTTTCAAAAATTCTATTAGTATTCTAAATTAGGCCCCAGAAACCCTTGGAATGCTTTCTTTTCTCTGCACTGTTTCTTCATGTCAGCTTTCTGGCTGTAATGTAGAAAAAGGCCTTGTCAAAATCCTGTCTGTATGTTGATACATTACCAAGCAAATTAAAAATAAATTATAAAATTAAGCAAGAATCTTGGGGTTTATTTCAATATATAACTATAATCATCACATACTTTTACACTACAGTCAGATTTTAGATTATCTTATTTTAGTGCTGAAAATGCAAAACAGTATCCTAAGCTGTATGAATCCAAAAAATGAACAACCACAGTTCCTGGCACCAAGAAGATCTACAAGCACTCAAGACTATAAAATAAACAAATACCTGTCCTAGCAGACTGACTTTGCTAAACCTCTCACTCACTTTCAATAGTATTTTAACCTTCCTCTGCCCATAAGCAAACTTAACTGCTGAGGCAAATCATTATGTTCTTGGTCCTGATTCCCTCCCATTCTTATTCTTCCCTGCTTGCTTTAAAATACACGTGTCACACCAAACCAGGTGTGCCAGATTATCTGTTTACCACTTTCTCTAACAAAACAGATTCATTCTTTGCACTGAAATAACCTGTGAGCTCCTGGGACACAAAGTGTGTCTCACTAAGCTGCCAAAAAGAAGTGACTGGAAGGACCTTTTGAAGGCAGCCATGGGTATGCATTTAGTTTTGCAGATTGGTACAAGCAAATCATCTTTCCAAGTCCGTGATTAAGTATCAGCAGGCTTTAGTACATAATTCAAAACACAGGCATGGAGATATTTCTGGTTTCATATCCAGTACTTGTATAAACCCTGGTTACCTATTAATGTAATGATAGCTACCTGTTTTACACCATTGTCATAGGTTCCATGGACTTTATGGTATCCCTTATAAAAACAAACAATAAACAATTCAAGTTTAGGTGGCTTATCTAAGCAAGTACTTTGAAAATATCTTTTCAAGGGCCAGATGAGGAGATTATAAAAGAAATTACAGGACATTGAAACAGAACCTATGAGTCTGGAATAGAAGCCTTAGGAGGAAGGAAGTAAGAAGGTTTTGTTGTCCATCAATCTTACTATTTCCCTGTGCCCAAGACATGGTAAAGAACTGCAACAACAATCACCAATCCATAAAAACACAATGTCATACTTCTTTCTTTCAAAGAAAATATATATTTTTTTTCCCCAGATGCATGTTGGATGTCCTCATTCATCCCAATCCATTAGCTTGTATGACAGGATTTCCATTACTGTTTTTATATAGCAGAACAACAGAACCTGGTTAAAAGAGAGGCAGGTGCTGGTTGCACTACCACCTCTCATACCAGTTGTTTCTGTACTTCCTCACAGGTGTTTGTCTTCTACATGGCTGTCAGCTGAATCCTGTTCGAAAAGGACAGGTAAGGCTGCAACAGGGACAAAGCTAAGTTTCCTCTTGGATTCTCTTCCTCCTCTTGCTCTGCTTCACGTGGCTGGCAGTGCTTTGCCATTGTGGAACAGTGGTTGCTGGAAATAAATTCCCCTAGAGAAGACAGGCTTTTGTTCAGTTTTGACTCCAGGCTCCCAGCCCAAAGTCTTGAGCAACCTGCACTGAGAAGGCTCTGTGTGTTTGTGGTAAGGCTCTTTTTAAAAGGCTTCTAGGCTGAGCCAATTTGTAGTAAAGAGAACCATTTTCTGAAGGACTGTGTTCCGGGCAAAGATCTTCATTACCAGTCTTGTCCTAGCATATTCTCTGAGATTTTTCTCAAATTAGGCTTTGGATTTAGATGCAGATAAGTTCCTACTGAGGTCTCTATATCTGTATTTTTTAATGAGGACTAGTTGCTGAACAAATCACGGAGGCATTCTGTATTCTATCACCTTTTGCCTATTAACTAATCCTTCACTTCTTTATTTCCTCCTGTACAAGTGAGTGAAAGAAACAGCGAACACAATTTTTTCCTTCTGAAAAGGAACACACGGTTCAAAGGTTTATTTTCTGTCATGACTACCCCTTCATCACATGAAATCCAAAGTTGCTCTGTGCTCTAAAATGCTTGAAATGTTACTTACAGTTTTTGTGTATGTGAAAGGGGTCAAATTGTTTTGTAAGTTTTCCTGCTCTTCCACTTCTCTTGTTACCACATTCAGAAGACAGTGTGTGTTATGTCTTTTCACAAGCTGACAAATTGAGGCACTTTTCTGAAGCAATGGTTTTTGAATGTGCTCATACCAGAATGTTTTTGAAGCATTTTGTGTAACTGTTCAAAGAGCATCACTTGCCCATTTTCTTACCGATAGCAGTTTTCTACCGTTATCAGTTATAAGCTGTCACCTGTCACCCAGCTTCTGAGAGTTTCTAGATGGTCTTCACCTGCTTAGAGAAGGCTTTGGTGAATCATACAACAATTTATAAGTGTGACTTTTGCTGCAATATGCACTTTACAGACCCATCACCTCTTCTGAAGCAGAAAGAGAGACTTTTAAAAAGAGTCCCCATGTTTCATGACTGGAATGTAGGGATAGATGGGTACAAACTCTTTTGGAAGGATAGGCAGGGAAGGAGAGGAGGAGGCGTTGCCCTCTATATCAGTGCCCAGCTAGAATCATTGGAGTTCCACCTGGGGAAGGATGATGAG
>WBNM01020179.1:0-41958 GCA_013399055.1 Ramphastos sulfuratus
GTCACCATCCCTGAAGGTGTTAGTTGGATAGTTGGAGTCAAGGATCTCATTGGTCTTTTTCAGCCTTGAGCTGTGAGAAATCTTCCTGCTGCTTCAGGACCCCATCTCTGGGTAAAATGTCCACAGCTGGGAATAACAGGCACAGAGTAGAGAATCAAGTGTGCAGGACCACCCACCCCAGAAACACCTGTGCCACTGAGGCAACCTTCATACAAGCAGGCTACTGGAGAAGCCAGGAAAGCTTCATGTGGCTTCTGCTTTTGAAATGCAGAAGATGGGGGGAGACAACCCTCAGGCTGCTTCTTTGCAGAGCTCTGCAGCAGCCTCTGCACTTGGCCATCACCCACTCAGTCCCATCACATGCAGGGAAACTTGTATCCACAGCTGCCTCTGAGGTTCACCTCTCTGGTTGAAGCCATCTCAGCAGACCCAGTTCCCTGCCTTCACCCTGCTTGCAGGAACTCAACACAATTATCCCTCCAGAGCATCCCAGCACTTCAGCACTGGGCAAGCTCTTTGCTTTACAGAAGTGTTGAAGACAAGGCATGAAAAGAAGCTCAAGGGTTACAATTAGCTCAATTGTGCCATGGTGCTGGGTGACTTTATTAAAACAAAAAAGATCAGCAAAGATGCCAGGTTGTACTGATGGCCTTCAATATTCCCCAGGTCCCAAAGGAAAAGGTCTTTGTTTTCTTTCTGCTTTTGTGGAGTTTTTCTTCCACCACGTGCAACAATGAGGTCACCAAGCAGAGGGTTTGTGGCTAAGTTGCTGGATTGCTGCCATCATCCCATTTCTAGGAAAGGCAGAAGTTGACTCAGCTGATCATGCAGCCAAGGAAGAACATGGATCTTCCCAAAAGCCAGAGGTACAGGTCTGCAAAGGACCTGGCCATGTGCTGAAGAAGCGATCAAACACAGCAGTTCTGTGGGCATTTCTTTAACCAAAGCCCAGGCTGCTGTACTCTCCCTTCCAGGGAAACTTTCTTGGACCAGACAGTCCCTAGACAGAAGCATTCATGTAGAGGATGGGAAGGACCATCTGAAGTCCAAGTGCTGAACTGCCACAACAGTGTGGAAATGACTGAACTATTTCAGTAGCCTGTGAAGTCTTCCTCTCCTGATGAGGAATGGCCATGGCTCTGGGGCATGCATCAGGTAGGATGCAGCACAGAGCTGCTTTGGGAGAGCCTTCCCCAGCATGCTTGGCCATGGTCACATTAGCAAGCTGCCCTGAAGCCACACAATTCCCCCAAAGCTCCTCTGGCATTGCAGACAGTGTTTGTAGGATACAGGTTGGTGTTGAGGGGGCATCAAACTATTCTCCTGGAGCTGTGGGTTGTACAGCTCAGACCCCTGATCTCATAATTGGCCATGTTTGAAGTAGGTTGGACCAGTGGTGCCCCATGGTCTCAGCCAGGATGAATAAGACCACAATCTGCTGCCAGAGCCCCCTCCAGTGAAGCCAGAAGTGACATGGACCTCTTTGTAAGGGTCCATGCTCAAAGGACCCTTCCTGCAAAAGCTGCACCAGTACCTTCCATCACAGCATATAGCTTGAGCTCAGCTCCTACCAGTACAGATCAATGCCTGACCCAGCCTCAAGCCACCTCCCCCCAGTAAAAACATGTTCCCCTCCTGCCACCTTCCCTTGGCCTCAGGGATATTTTTTCAGGGAGGCAGAACCTGTCCATCTTTTTTGTTGCAATGTAGACCCCTCTGCTCACCCCAGACCTTCACCAACCTTTTTGGCCCACACCCTGATTGCAGAACCCCACAACCCCTGGCCCAGATACCACCTACTCCTCACTCCCATCTCTCCAACTCCACAGACTCAGTCTTTTATAGCATTTTCAGGCTCCTGCTCGGCTGAACCTGAGCTGATGGGGACCAGCTGAGGTCAGAGCTGCTTCTCCCTGGGGCTTACCAGGCCAGCCCACCCTAGTGCAAAGCCTGGCTTCAGCTAGGTCCCCAGTACCCCACCATAATATGCTGGGTTTTACTGGGAAGATGTCACCTCTTCCCTTGCTCACTCTTCATCCTCCTCACCCTGCATCCCTGTGCTGCTCAATGCAGCTGGAACTGACCCTGGAGCCATTTGTAGGGCTGCTGCCTGTTAATACTCTCCTGTCGCTGGGGTCTTGGCATGGCTGGGAAAGGATTTTTTAAGCACATCGCCCCTGTCCCGCCCAGAAGACTGCCTGCCTGCTCCTTGCTCTTCCTGAATCTCCCCTGCCAGCCTCCCTGCACACTTTCCTGGAGGAAGGACACTAATGGCTGTATAAATAAAGCAACCTGTGCATTCTTCTCGCCGTTCAGCGCTTGGATAACCTGCGGTTGACCCCCCCCCAGTCCTCCCCAAACCACAGCCCCATTATGTGCTCCCTGCTGCTGCCGCCGCTGCTGCTCTGGCATTTTTATGAATGGCCTTGAGCCCGGGGAAGAGACGTGAGCATGGGTTTGGAACAGCTCCATCCCTTCTACCGCACGCGCTAATCTTGACAAATGATCAGCGTGTGGCTTTCGAAACCAGAGATAAGGCTGTCTGACCACTTCAAGTCCCTGCACTTTCCCACGAAGAAAGGGATTTTGTTCTCAGCCCTCAGCCACGGCTTCCTCCAGAGCCTGGGCAAGCCCAGGTAACCCCCACCCCATAGGCTGAGAGGGGACACACATTCACTGCGGTCACACCCCTCGGGAGTGGGGCCAGGGTGTGAGTCAGAACAAAATCTCGGCAACCTCCAAATGAGGCAGATGTTGTGATAGATATGATAGATCAGATGTGTTGCCCAGGGAGGTTGTGCATGCTCCCTCCCTGGGAGTGTTCAAGGCCAGGCTGCATGAGGCCTTGAGTGACCTGTTCTAGTGGGACATGTCCCTGCCTATGGCGAGGGGTTGGAACTGGATGATCTTTGAGGTCCCTTCCAACCTAAACCACTCTGTGATTCTATGATTCTATATTTCTGGGGTTTCTGATGTCACTGGCTGGATCAGTGACACCTCCTGCATCTCTTTCCCATTGTGGTCAATGGGAGAAGTGGTCCATGTTCAGCATGGAGCTTGGGATGTGGCAGAAGCATGTGCTGGAAACCTTCAAGAGCTTCTAGCCCTGCAGTTTATCCATGGCCATGCTGGGTTTCCTTGAGCTCAGTTTTAGAGTCATAGAATTATAGAATCAAAAATTATCATGTCCAACTAACATTCCCTCATGCCCACTAAACCATGTCCCAAAGTGCCCTGTGTACACATCCTTTTAATACCTCCAGGTGTTCCTGTGGGGAACTGCAGCACCTGGAGAAGGCCCTACTGAGGTCACAGCTCTCCTTGGATTGGTATCCCACTATACTGCTATGGCATTTGGAACATGCATTTTGCCTGCCAGTTCGAGTGTCACAGTGTCCCTGTTCCTCCCTGGGGCCAGAGGGGCAGCTGTGGGATAGCTGCAGTGGCTTCACAGGGACTCTGCCACAGCAGAGTGAGCCCTGACTGAACGTGCATCTGGGAAAATTGGGCTTTCCAGAAGAACCCACTCATGCACAGACCTGCTGCCAAGGGACAAGGCCTCTCTGAGTGCCAGTTCAAGGAATGCCTTTGATCCAATGGGAATCGTTGGGGAGAAACTCTGCCTCTAAATTGAGCAGCTCTCTTGCCTTGCCACTTTGGGAAATGAATTTGTGCTTGGAAAAACTCAGGCTGGGAGAGATCTTGGGAAGACATCCAAGCCATTTCCCTACCCCAAATTGGTCCTGACAGTTATTTTTTTTTATCTAACCTTTCCTTTAAAATCTCCAGATGGCCCAGTGCAGTCTCCTCCAGGGCTATATTCATTTTACTACCAGATATTTTTACATTATTAATATCCAACTTAAATTTCCCTTGCTGCAATCTGCTCCTATCCCACAGAAACACAGAATGCAGCTCTCCTCTGACCACTGTGCCCAGTCCACCTCATTCTGCCCAGCACAGTGCATGTCTTCCCAGAAGCAAGACCTATTTAAAGCATAGGATTGGGGTGGTTGAGGCTGGGTCTGGCCAAAAGCAATTGGAGTTGAAGAGTCCCTGGACTGTCTGGGAGGCTTTGGTGGTGCAGCAGCTCACATGCACTGCACCCTGTACAGGCACCAAACATGGTACCTGGGTGGGAATGGGAGGTTGGAGGCTGCTGGCTTGTTGACCCATGAAGGGAGGCAATTACTCAGCTGATGAGGCCATGTAGGTGTTAATTAAAAAGTTTGTGAAGCAGAACAGGTCACTGCTTGGTGTTACCCACTTGTGAAATTAGCCTCTCAGTGCTTTACCAAGCTGTCCCTGGGAGACAGAGCAGGGGAAGAGCTCTTCCTCTTCCCAGAGGGAGCACCTCTGTTCTTGCTTTCTTCTCCAGATGAGCTCCTATTTCTGAGTTACTCCTTAGTCCTGATCATGTCCCTGCTTTTCAGAAAGATCTGTTGTGAATCCTTAGTAGGGAAAAACTTCTACCTGGACTGGTTTGGTCCTGGACTGGCACTGTGCAGGAGTTAGAGATGGATCCAAAATAATCAAGTTCTGGCAGTCCAGGCAGAGAAAAAAAACTCTGTAGTCAATTTCGGAGTTGCTGCAGGAGGTGTTCACACAGGGACAGTGATGGACACAGCATCCCAGGTCCCTTGGTAAGGTCTTAGGTTTGCCAAGCATTCAAATTTGATCATCATCATTATCATCTCTGATCCAATCCCCTTTACTCTCCAGCCAAGGCCAAGAGAGAAAAAAGAGATTTCCTCTGGGAAGCACCAGGGGCTGATGCTGCCTGATCCAGAGTTTACCAGTGAGCAGGTCTGCAGAGGCTTTCAGTTCTGCCCTTTCATTCTTCTCCAATCCTTCCTCTTGGCAAAGCTCTTTCACCTTACTGGAGACCTCAGTGCTCAGCACAGGCTTCACAAATCTGGGACATGGGACTTGGCATCTTCTCTTTTAACCTGTGGGACATATCCATGCCAGAAGGATGCCCTAGTAGGACAGTCTCTTGTTCCTTATCCAAAGGAGCACCTCTCCAAGGCCAGGATGCCATGCCAGGCTCCACACAGGCATCTTCCTGTGGCCAGACAGCACTTGTGGTGTGGTGTGGGCTGGCAGAAGTGCAACTGAGCATCAAAGAGTCAAACCCCAGCTGCTCCCTGAGAAGTGCAACTTAACGAATCCCCATTTCCTGCCACTCTGTGTCTCATGGTTGGATTAGCTCACAGCTAATAAGGCACATGAGAGTTTTCCCATGGTTTGGGTCACTCATAGTGGCTCTCTCTATGTGAATTCTTTGATGTCCTATAATAGAGTTGACGATGAATCCATTTCCTCAATGTGGATGCAAGCTTGGCACTCTCTTGTCTATCCAGATACCAAACAGTTAGACAATAGAACACCAAAATGGGATTCAGCCCCTGTGAGAATTCTGCCTCGCTATGAAAACTGGCAGAAAATGACCTGGAGTGGGGTTGGATGGCAGGGACAGACAGACAGATACATGCACCCAGCGAAGTGTGATGGCTCCCACCTTCTCCCCTTTCACAGCCAGGTTGGTGAGAATGAGTGAGCACTTTGCTCTCTGCCCCATGCTGCCTGCTCAGCACAGCACAGGCTCGGCAGACAGGACCAAGAGCAAGCTTTAGCTGAGACCCTGCAGCACCAGATGTTTTTTTCCGGAGGCCTCAGACACACACGTGCAGCTGTTATTAAAACTGGCTCCAGCTCCCTGCACACAGGGAAAAAAAAATGAAGGCTGTGTGCAAGGTTAGCTCTCGACTTTGGCATCCAGCAGTAAACCATGCAGGCTCGGCTGGCTTTCGTTTGTTTTTATAGGGTTGCTGATAGATCGTCCCTCCTGCAGCATCCCGGCGGAGTGGAACAATCCCATGCACCAGCTGGATGGGAAGTGCTTCATGTGCTGCCAGATGGACCATGCCAAAGCCAGAATGCATCCACCTCTGGGGTGCAGCCTGACAAGCGCATGGCAGTTTGCAGCAACACCCTGCAGCAGCTTGGAGCGAGCGGAGGGAGCTGCTCTAGAGGATGCACTGCCTCATTACACAGACTTTCTCAGCTCACTTTTCCAGCCTGCCTCTCCCTGCACGGCTCTCCTCTGTGTTTTTCTTCTCCTGCTAATGTTTCTGTATCCACCTCAGACCAAGCCAAAGGCTCCTTTTAACTGAAAAAAGGCCGCTTGTCTCCATGTCTTATCATCTCTGTCTCAGTGTCAGCTCAAGCCTTGATGCCTCCTTCCCCCAGCAGCAGGTTTCACTCCCGTGTTTGGGATTCCATCCAGCCACTCTTTCTCAGCTGCTTCCAAGAGTTTTGGAGAAGCATTGCACACCTCTTCATGGTGCTTCTCTGCCTGAGCCAACCTAAGGCTGGCCTCTGGCAGCCAAGGCTGGAGCCTTATCAAACCTCTGATGTAGTATCACTGGGATGGCCTAAAGTGTAAGGGGGCCAGGGGCAGCAGGATGCTCAGCTCAGCCTCTGCTTATATGACAAAATCTCTTGCTCCCCTGCAAGTTGATCTCCACTGGGTTGACCAGGGATGCTACCCCCACCCCAAATTGCCCAGTGCCCAAGATGGAGAGTCTTCTCCCCCTCACCCAACAGCAATGGTTCCTCGTGACTCACCCAAAGGTTCTTCCACCACTATGGTTAATGGTGCAGTGCCTGGGGAGTGCTGTTCGAGAGAGCAGGGTGCTCAGCACTCAGTACCTGATGCTGTGGATGGGGGGCAAGTTAGAAGGGATCTCTGTAAGGCACAGGAAGGTGACCCAAACTTGCCTTCCAAAGGAGGCAATGCCTTTGGTTGTCAGAGACCCATGGATGTGCAGGGAAAGGCAAGGGATTCCTCCCTTTCCTGGAGCTGAAGGCAAAATCTGACTTGGAGGGCTGATCACAGAACCGTTAAGGAAAAGACCTTAAAGATCATTGAGTCCACCTCCAAAACACTCTCTCCTGCAAAAGCCAGGTTCTGAGTTCACTGGGCCTTTGCCGGTGCCAGCCAAATGATTGGCAGCTGCCAGTCTCCAGCAGCACAGACCGCCTGGAATCCCACAGGACAGAGGCAGTCTGCTTCCAGCTTTTTTCCCTGCAGGTGCTCTCGGGGAATCAGACGCTGCGGGCCGGGGCTGACCCAGAGGAAGTGCCTGGACCCTGCGGCTCCAGCCCTCGCTGCACCTGCTACCCCCGCCCGGTGCTCAGGGACGGGGCGACGAGACAAGGGGCGGTGTTGGGGCCGAAGAAGGGGGTTCATGCCTCTTCCAGCCCCCCGCCCTGGTGCCGACAACTCTCTAGGGTCGAGCTTCAGCACCGCGGGAGTTGCGAGAAGGGGCGGGGCGGGGTGGGGGGGTCAGAGCCGCTTTGTGTCTCCGTCCGTGGGGCCGGGGAAAGATGTTGGGGGTGGGAGTGGGTCAGGGTAGGGGGTGCCGCTTTGTCTCCCCGCCCGCGGGGCCGGGGGTCGGCGGTTGTGGGAGGGCGGGAGGAGGAGCGGGGTCCGCCCCCACCTCCGCCGTACAAAAGAGGTCGGGCGGGCGGCGGAGCAGCGTGTGCCGCCGGGCAGGGCCGGGCAGGGCACGGCCGGGCACGGCAAGGGGCAGGGCAGGGCAGGGCAGGGCGGTGCTCCGGTCCCCTCCGCAGCGCCGGCCCGGTGGAGCCCGCGGCCGCCCCATCCAGTCCCGTCCCGCTCTGCAGCTGCCGCCGGGCCCGGGACCATGCGGCGGGCGCGGGCGCTGCGCCGCCACGGAGCTCTGCTCGCCTGCCTCTCCCTGGGGACGCTACTGGCCCTCGCCGACGCCAAGGGTGCCTTCTACCCCCCCGCCGCCCCACTGCCGTACGGCGGCAGGTACAGCCTCTACACGGCCGGCTCCAGCCCGCAGCTCGGCAAGCCCGTGGGCAAGCACAAGTAAGCTACCCTCTGCGCGCCCCCGCCCGCGCAACCGAGTCGGTGGGCACCGGGAGCCAGTGTAACCCCCGATCATCGGGCCCTGGGTACCGCATCACGCCGGGCATCCCTTACTGGGCACAGATCACGGGTACTGGCTGCATGTCTGCGCTCAGCATTCCCGCGGAACGGCCGCTGCGTGCACCCCGTGGTGGGTACCTAACACCCGGTACCAGCCATGGGTGTCATCGCCCAGGGCTCAGCTGCAAGCACTCCTCGGTGGGTACTCAACTCTGGGTACCAACCGTGGGTGCTATCCCTTGCCAGGGGATGGGTACATGTGGGACAGAGATGGGGTGATGAGGGTGGGATGCCTGTGGACGTTTTCGGATAGGGGAATGTACCTGTTCTGCTGCACACAGGCAGGGGCGAGTAGGGTGGGAAGTGAAGTGACAGCACACAGAGCTATGCGTAAAACCCCCAGGTTTTGGAGGGAATGGTCTCGTTTGCTTGTAAAGTATAGAGTTAGCAGAGCTTAAGCATGGTTTTGAGTAACCTGGAAAGCTCAGGCAAAGGAGGAATGTGGCTTTCTTTACACATGCTATAGACTTTTTCCATTCAGTTGTAAAAAAGCTGTTACACTTGTGGGGGGAGAGAGGCTTGCTGCCCTCCCCACTTGTTTGCTAGAACTGTTTCTTCCCAGCTCCTTTGAAAAGAGGAGGATGTGGTGTTGTGAACAAGCTGAAATGAATGAAGTAACTGTGGAGACCAACAATACTGGCAGTGCCAGTGAGAGCTTTCCAAAGCTTGTAACATTTTCCAGCTGCTCACTCTTAAAACATCAGGCTGGGGCTATAAAACTGCAAGCCACAGGTGGGCCAGGAGGAGAGGGGTTGGAGAGAAGGAGAGCAAGCCAGAACCATCCCAACCCAAGTAGTCCCAGGTAGGCAGTGGCTATTAGTAGTGGCCAGTAGATCTGCCCACGCTGGCTACTTGCTGACTTACACCAGGGGTTAGCAGTGTGTTTGTGAGCAGATTCTGGATGGATGCATAGATGGTGATGCTGAGTTTCCACACTCACACACATGATCTCTCTTCCCTCCAGCTAAGACGAGTGGCTGGCCTTAGCTCTCATGTGGCCCTGTGCATAGAGAAAGAACTCACTTCTGGAGGAGTAGGGAGCAGCTCAAGTCCCCACACATGCTCTGGGCAGAGTTGTTTGTGTCTGGGCAGACTGGAAAAGACCAGCTGTTCCTGGGTGCCCCTTCTGGGCAAGGAGCTGGGGTAGAGGTCCTGGTGCTGCTGCAGAGCAGAGTAAGGGGAATATGCTGGAGGTGTGGGACCAGAAGGTCCCTTCTGGGAGGGAGAGGAGAGAGCTGGGGTGTTGGAGGGAGGATGAGCCTGCTTGCACCTTGCTGCTTCACTGAGGGTGCTGCTGAAGGTGAAGAAGCCAGCCCAGGGCCTCTGGATGAGGCACGGGGTGGGGGGCTTATGGTGGGTGTCGGCATGGGTAGAGGATGTACTTTGGCTTCACATATTTGTCACTGATGCATGCCCCTCTTTTGCCAATCTTTCCACATTGAGGGTGAGCCAGAGGATGGAGCTTGCTTCTCTCTCCTCACAGGGTGACAGTGGGGGAGTTCAGGAGGGATGCACCCTGTGCATGCCCACCCACCCAAACAGGAGACACTGAAGCCCTTTTCAAACCCTTCCTACCCCGTTGTGACTGTCCCAGTCTCTTCTCTCACCTCCACCTGCCAGAAGAATCCCAACACCATCTGGACCACTATCATGCCAAGTCCATGAAAGCTGAGCTGAGGCCCTGCAGCTCATTTCTCTGGTCAGCCCCGAGGCTGTTCTCTGCAGACCGTGCAATGGTGATGCCAGGGGACCCTGGTTGCTTCCCAGCCTTTGGCCAGGGAGCTGAGCAACAGTGACCCAAACTTGCACAGTGAGAGCTGGGTCCTCCTGCCTCAATGAACACCCTCCTGCACCTATAGCACACACCAACCCATCTGTTTCATCCTGCTAACCCTCTGTCTTCACCTCAGCTCTGCACTGTGTGTCTGTGCCCTCCTCTCCTCCCGCTCTGCCATCTGCCACATCCCCACACCCTTAATCCCTGCTTCACTGCACATCCCTGCTGTCTCTGCTCCTGTGGACCAACTCCATATGCTCCTGCTGGCAGCCCTGCCTTCAGGTGGAACAGCCTCAGCCTCTATATGTTCCACCAGCACCTTTGCCATGCAGCTTTCCTCTTGGCCATCTCATCCTTTAGCACCTGGGTTTACTGCTCTGCTCAGGAGAGGTCGTGTGCCTGGAGCTGCCTGGTAGCTTGTGACACTTGACTGCAGGCATGATAGTAGGAGGGAAGAGGCTCCACTCCTTTCACCACCTCTTCAGGGGATCTGAAGAGATTTCCAGCCTCTAGCAAGCTTGGAACCTGGGTCGTGTCACTGTCTCCACGGCGGAGGGAGCTGTGATGCTACAGCTCTGCAAAGCAGCCAGCCTGCATCTCCTCTCCCTCTGCTGACAGTAATGTCACGCTTGATCAGAGTGTGACAGTTCCCACAACAAGGTCTGAAGGCTTTTGGGTTGGCACTGGCAGCACTCCAGGAGCTGCAGGAGGACAGAGCACCCCTGCCAAACGCTGCTGGAGCTATTTCTGGGATGCTATTCCCATACCTGCTGTTGCTAGTGGGGTTCTGCTTGTCTGCCCAGGCTGTCTCACTGCCCTGGGCCATGCTGTGCTGAGCACAGCTCTGGATCACCCCAGCACTGGTGACAACGTGTCTGTGACCATGGCAGCAGCAACTGCACTCAGCACCTAGCTTCCTGCAGCTCAGTGGCGCCACAAACCTGTCCAGGGGGCTTCTAGATTTCTTACAGACAGTGAAATTGGCAGTGAAAAAACAGAAGGTGAAGGTGCTCAGCCTGTTTCCAGCACCATCACTGATTTCTCAGGTAGGGCTCAACTGCACAGTGACCACAGATGGGGGAGGATAGGGCAGCCACCAGCTTGGAGGGATGTTGTGGGCCAGGTGCTGCCTGAGGCTGAGCAGAGAGCCCAGTACAGCTGAGGTGTGCAGAGATGTGTTGAGAGTGCAGGGGTTTAGCTGTGCCCCAGAGGACAGGTGCTGGACTCACCTGGACTGAGGAAAAGGCTCCTTGTTGTTGCTGGAGGGTGGCACCCTGGGACCTGGAGGGCAGCTAGCAGGGCTTGCTCTCATGGAGGCTGTTAGTGTTGGTCAGGTGAAAGACAAGATGCATGGGGACACCAGGAGCAGGAGTCAACTCACCCAGCCTGGCTGGTCCAGGAGTGTCTGCCCACCCCTTCTCTGTGCTCCTGCAACAGGCTAGGCATGGGGGATTTGGTTCTATCCCCACTCCCTGCACTCCCCCAGGCTTCACTGCTGTCTCCATCCCCCATGGGTGGCATAAGTGATGTCTCCTCCATAGCAGCTGCACAAGCTGGGATAGTCCCTCCAGCTCCTGGCATCCTCAGAGCTCTCCAGTAGCGTCAGGCAGGGCAGGCAGACCTGACTGGGCATGGGGTGAATATTGGGGTGCTGCTATCAGCTGGGACAGGAGGTGACAGTGTCTCATGTGCTTCCTTCTAGGAGCTATTGTGCCTATGTGGTGCAGCGCAACGTGACGTGCACGCTGCAGGATGGGGCTGAGAGCTACGTCAAGGCTGAGTACCACAAGTGCAGCTGGGGACCTAAGTGCCCAGGAAAAGTGCTGTGAGTAGGGGGGACACCAGGGCAACAGATTCCTTCCCATTCAGGTTCAAGTCATAGGTCTCCTCAGGCTCCTAAAGCCCCTGTGATCATGCATCCTTGCTTTCCAGAGGGAGCAGAAGGGCTTTACCTGGAAGAGGCAGTCAATGCCAGGGCAGTGGTACTGGGAGGAGGCAAGATGGGATCTGACAGGAGGAAGAGAGAGCTCTGGTCCCTCATCACAAATAAATCAGGAAATCCTGGGAAGTCCCTCCAGCCCTTCAAACAAAACTGAGGTGAACCCAGGGCATTTCTGAAGGCAGTTGGACCTGCAGCTGAAGTCTCTGCTCAGCTTTGGATGCTGCATCAAGGCACAAGAGGGAAATGTGTTTTTCCCATGCACTGGGACTGTCAGCATTCACAGGATCACAGGAAGTTAGGGGTTGGAAGGGACCTCTGGAGATCAAGTCCAACCGTCCTACCAGAGCAGGACCATATAATCTAGGGTAGGCTGCACAGGGATGCATCCAGACCGGTCTTGAAAGTCTCCTGAGGAGGAGACCCCACACACATTCTGTGAGCTCCCCTGACATTTGGAGAGGAGTTCAGAGATGCTGAAGGGCTCTTCTTAGAGGCTGTTACATAGAGAAAGTGCCTTCTGCATGCCATCGTCATCCTCACTTCACCTCCTAACAGTCCCTAGGTGCAGCAGGCTCCTGCTGTGGTACATCCAGGCAGATTTCCACACACTAAGGTAGAAGGAAAGGCCATAGAAGCTCAGCAGCATCTGTGAGGAGGAACAACCAGAGAGCAGTTTGTTTTGAAACTATCTATGCTTCTGGGAGATGGTTGGTGATGGAAAGTGAGGAGATTCTTTGAAATTATTCAAAGAACAGAGGATTTAGGTTTGCTTCCTGCTTCTGCTCTGCAGTACAGCTGGGAGGGGGGTGTATTGCACTGGGAGTTGTGTGGCAGTGGTGCTGAGCTGTGGTGCAACAAGAGTTCTTGGTGGAGGTGGGTCAGGGTCTGCAGCTTCAGCATGTGGGTCTCAGCCAGGCTTTCCCACACTCAGCAAGACTCCTGGCACCATTCTTCTCTGTTGCTTGGTGTTAAGGTTGCTTCTCTAAACAGTTTTCTGTCTTTTCTCCTTCTCCTGGAAAGGTACCGCACCTTCTTCAGACCCAGGTACAAGATTGGATACAAGACAGTGACTGAGCTGGCCTGGAGGTGCTGCCCAGGCTTCATGGGAGAAGGGTGCCATGACAGCCCGACCGACCAACCTGGCCTTCTGCCCCAGCATCCCAGCCCTAAAATGCCTCCTGGACAAAAGATGTTTCCAATCCCCAGACTTCCTCCCTATCCTAAAAGCCACCCTGACCTGTTTCCAGGACCAAAGAAGAATCAGTATGGTGAGATCTCATTTTTGCTTCACATCCCAAGTTACCACTAGATGTTCTCAAACCCCTTGGTTCTTTCTGTTCCAGCACAGGCATGAATTGGGCAAGACCTCAGTAGGTGACGTGCATTTCTGATCAGAATCCTGGCATTTGGTTGCTTTGAGGACCACTTGCCTTTTAAATCTACTTTCTTTCAAAATGTGCTACTTCAAAATTACCTCTTTCTCATTACTTGAAAGTGTTTTTCCATTCACTTTGGGGTTAACAGGGCATGTCTAAAGAAGCTCCCCTGGGCTGTTCTCATCACCTGCTGTTGAACTTGAGAGCAGAAAGAGGGCTTTCTGGTCAGCTTAAGAAGAGATGTAGAGAAAAGGAGGAAGGGTGGGCTGATGTTTGCTGAAATGGCAGTAAGAGGAAGGCAGGGGCTTCTGTTAGCACAGAAAAGGACTCAAATCTAGGAGATGGCCAAGGAGGGAAGGAAAAGGAGCATCAGCCCTGACTCTGCCCGCTGTGTTTCTCTCCTTGTGCAGGCAGGAAGCTGCCTGGCCTCTTCGGGGACCGCCTGGATCGACTGGAGGAGGAGGTGAGGCGCCTGTCCCAGTCCTACGACAGCCTGCACACCATGGTGAGTGGCCTGGGAGACCGCCTGCGGCTGGCCATCCAGGAGGACACCACCAAGATGATTGGCTCCCTGATGAACAGCCCGGGCACACCTGACTCAACGGTGGGCTTTGGCATCATTCCTGACGGCCTGGTGGATGTGGCAGACAAAGCTGACATCGCCACGTACCCTCCCGTGGGGGAGATCCTGACCAAAGTGACGGAGGTGAGCGACGTGCTGAAAAGCAAGGCGGATTTGTTGCACGAGGTTCGTGGCATGGTCCTGGACCACGAGGGGCAGATCAAGCACCTGCTGGAGTCAGCCCGGCCCTCGCCGCTCACCTCCATCGACCTGCTGGAGGAGTATGTGGACACGCGGCTGAGCAACCTGCGTGGAGAGCTGCTCGATGGCTTTGAGAAGCAGCTGGGGAAGATCCAGACCACCTGTGATTTCCGGATCCAAGAGGTGAGGCAGCAGTGCGAGGAGGAGAAAGCTGCCAACCTGCGGCTGCAGCAGACGCTGGATGGGAAGGAGCTAGAGATAAAAAAAGAGATCTCCCAGCTGGAGACCCAGATCCAAGGGCTGACGGTGGTGGAAAGCTGCTGCAGCAACCTGGACTACCTCACTGATCGCATGAACATCCTTGAGAAAGGCCTTCACAGCATCTCTGAGTCCCAGAAGAACCTGCACTCGCGCCTCGATGGTGAAATCTCCACTGTCACCCTGGGGAACCTTTTTGAAGGGCGTTTTGAGGACTTGGAAGCCAGACTTAATGCCACAGAGAGAGAAACAGGGAACTGCTGCTCCAGTGTAGAGGACAGCATGAGAGGCACAGTGGTGGCAGAGGTAGATGGCATGAGGACTGCCTTTGAAGATAAAATGCAGACTCTGGAGGACAGGCTCATGACTGTTGTTGGGGAGCTGAACAATGTCAGCTCTCCCGTGGGCATGGACGGAGCGGTGGTGCCCATGCTGGAGGGGGAACTCAGCAGCATGAGGAAACAGACGGCTGAGACCCTGGAGGTGCTGCAGAGTCGCCTGATCACACTGGAGAGCACCTGTTCCCTGGGCTGCACCTCTGCCTCCAAAGATGTTGAAACTTTCCGGACAGAGATCGAAGACTGCCAGAACAAGAACCAAGATCTGCTCCTCCGCATGGACAGCAACTACGACCTCCTGCGCAAGCTGAACGCCACCATCCTGGAGATCCAGCGGCGAATTGAGGAGGAAGCATCAGGAGCTTTGCAAGGGGAGATCACCTTACTTAAGATCAACCTGAACACTGTAAGCAAGTCTCTGACAGGACTCAAGGACTCTGTCTCCCAGTACTCAGACACCGTGACACATGTCAACTCCTCGCTGGATGAGCATGAGCGGAAAATTGAGGATGAGGTCCACTCCATCCAGGAGAAAGTCAATGACCAGGGCTCCCAGCTCTTCTTCAGCAACCGGCGTGTCCTGAACCTCAAGGGAGACTTGGAGAGACTCAAAGCCAGGATCATCAATGACCTGAGCTCCTGCAAGAGTGTGGCCCATGACCTGCAGCAGGAGATCGCTCACTTTGACGACCGGGTGGCCCGGGTAGAGAGTGTCTGTGGCAGGCTGGGTGCCGTCACAGGGAGCCTGGATGGCATCAGGGATGAACTGGAGAAACACACAGGCAGTCTGTGGGACTACATGGACCACATGAATGGGACCTTGGCTGCCCACTCTCAGGAAATAACAGGACTGAAGGACAACCTGCTTGACTGCCAGGCCAAGGTCTCAGAGCTGGCAGAGCAGGTTGGCCACTTGGAAGAGCAGGTGGAGGGGAAGCAGCATTAGCCAGGCCCCTGTGCACTGCTTCCTTCTCCCCATGAAGGACAGGATTAACTTATATCACACAGACTCACTCCAATGTGACAACAATTCTTGGGATTTTTTTTTTTTAAATGAAAAGATAAAGCTGCTACAACCCCTTTTTTTAATTATTTTCACATCTTGTCAGCTCCACTTCCCCCGTGTTGGTGCCACTCCTGCTGCAGCAGCATCACTGCCTCCTGGCCAAGGGTGGTGCTTTGGCTCCTGGGCTGATGATCCCAGAATGACCATTCAGGAGGAAGCTGGAGGCAGGAATATTGTTTTGTTGCTTTTGTGGTTTGGTGGGGTTTTTTTTTGTTTGGTTGGTTTTTTAATTTTTTTTTTTTGTGGATTCATCCTTCTTGAAGCATAAACCCTGTAGTTAGCAGTTGAGGAATAGAATTTCTCTGACCTAAAGACCATTTGTGGCTTAATCCAGGGACTGAGCAGAGCCAGGGCTCCTCGGAGGAAGCAAAGCCCACCTCAGGAATTGTGGAAATCAAAGAACACACATGTTCTCCCATGCCTTGGGAAGTGCCTTCCCTTCCTCTGGTACAGTGAATCCATTTATGGCAATCCCTCCTGACAGAGCACAGGAGGAGATGCATTAGGAAAGCAACCTGTGCACATAGGTGTGGTATGTGCAGATACAGCTTTGAACAATGGACCATCATGGTGCTCAGCTGGTGGCAAAGTTTCCTCTTGCTGCCCCCCTATCCTTCACCCTATTTTGAAGGGCTAAAAATGGTCACAACAGCAGCTGGAGGAGATGCCCTGAGCCCTTAGGGGTGCTGTGTTCGCTGGTTACACTTGGTTATAGAAACCCTGGTTACATGAAGGGTTGTGGAAAACTTGTGTCTTCCCATAGGAGAGGCACATCCAGAGGTGGCTGTGGAGAGCAAGGCTGGCGTGAAGCAGCCCTGGTGCTCTGCTTAAACTGTGAATGTGATTCCCCTCATCTCATCCCAGGACTGAAAAGCTGCAGGTGCTTTGCTTGGGTGTGGGAGTAAGAGCCTGCAACGTTCCTCTGAGCCCCCTGGAGTGCCAACAACCCTGAAAGACCCACAGAGTGTGGAGCAAGGCAGGACACCTTTGAAAAGGCCTCTCCTCAGTCTGGCACTGAAAAAGTTATTTGCTTAATTGGACTCTTGTTTCCACAAACATGCAGGCTGTAGAAGATTGCAGAGTCCTCAGCAGCTCCAGCCTTGCCCTATGGAACAGGCACTTGGACTATGCAGCTATTGCACACAAACTCCACTTCTGCTGGGGAGCCCAGCATAGGCAACCCCTGCTGCTCAGCCAACAGGGTCTTCACAACCAGAAAGAATGAATGGAAAATTAGAGTCTCCATCTGACCAGCTCTGGCACTTTATAGCAGAGGAACATCTTCTCCTGTCAGCTCAGCATTGCAGCTCACAAACCCTTCCACAGCAGCTAGACTTCACCTCCCACTGCCCCCACCATGTCATCCCTGCTCTTCTGAACCACTGTTCCCATCCTGCTTCTCTCCACCCTGCAACAGAACAGTGCTGGGCTCTGAGCAGCACAAAGCAGCATCAACTCCCAGCAGAGATGCATCTAAAGCCTTTTTGCCTCCACAAAAACTGGATGCTTCTAGACTGGGGAGAGCTACAGGGATCACTGAGGTCCACTGGCTGCATCACATTACCCTGATGCAACCCTCTGGCTCTTTCCCCTGCCACAGGAGCATGGCCCATCAGCTGTATGAGCAGAGAGAAAGGACCAAACTTCCCACTCCACACCCCTCCAGATGCTCACAGCACCAGGATCCACTTTTGCTGCTCTGAGCTTTGCCAGATCTGGAGCAACACTGCAGCTGCTGAGCCACTTCTCCAGCCAAGGAGCAATCTCCAGCTGCCTTTGGGTATCCTGCAAAGCCTGCTTTTAGACAGCAAAAACTATTTTTCCCCTCCCCAGCCCACAGAAGCAGTTTGAAGTCAGCCCTTGCCCACAGGAGCATCCCACCCAAGCCCCTTCACCCTCCTCTCACAATAGGGAGAAAAGGGCTGCAGCAACCAAAGAGAAAAACAAGCCAGGAGCCAGGCTCACCTCTTGCCCAGACCAGGCCTGGGTTGGAGAGCAGCTCAACAGCAAGAGCTTCCTCCAGCACAGAGTCAGCTGGGACTGGCCATAAGAGAGAGAAAAAAAAAAAAAAAAAAAAAAAAAAAAAAAAAAAAAAAGGACAAGGAAGAAGTCTGACCTTCCAGAACATGGTGCTATGTATGGACTATTCCTGATCAGTCACTTGAAGCTATGGACAGTTTGTATTACAGTTCTCAGCTATCCATGTTTAAAAAGTAAAAGGAACTTGGTACAAAATAGGGCATTTTATTTTGTTTGGTTTTTGTTTTGTTTGTTTTTTTTTGCTTGCAGAGAGGAAAGGAGATGGTGTCTATGTAGTTGTCCCCAGAGGCAGCTTTCTGAAGCAGTTGGCAACTAATCCTAGTTAAAGGTTTGTTGTCTTTAAAATCTTCTACATTCATTCAGATTTTAAAATGAAAAAAAAAAAAATCTGTTTGTACTGGAAAGGAGAAAAAAAAAATAAAGTATTTCTTGCTGAGGTTCCCAGGATCCAAATGCCTCGTGTGGCTTTCAGACAAGCAGAGCTAAAGCACAGAGGCAGATGGACTAGGAGGCTGTTTTCACTCACAGTGGTGAGGGAAGAAAAACCATGGAATCGTTTAGGTTGGAAGAGACCTTTAAGACTGTTACTGAGACCATTATCCCAGCACTGCCAAGTCTCCCACTAAGCCATGGCCCTCAGCACCACATCTCCACATCTTTTAAATCCCTTCAGGGATGAATGCCAGCTCAGAGGAAGGAGCACAGCAGTGCTCCTGCCCAAGTTGTTTTGGTTTGTGTGGTTAGAGCTGAGAGCGCCCTGAGCAGGGCACCAGGCTGGCAGAACACAGCAGTGCTGGCAGCCAGGGTTCAGAGAAGTCCACCTGATGTGGGGACAGGCTGGTTGAGTCCCAACCTAACCCTGCTTTAGGACAGCTGAGCTTTGCCTGAATGCTCCAGCACAGGAACGATCTCCTGTGCAAAAGATCTACACACACACACAGCCAGGGTGTGCTTCCTATGCTAAATAAATGTTGTAACATTACCTGGAAGTAGTAGGCAAGAAAAGGCAAAACAAAGTCCTTTCTCATGCAGCTGCTCCACAGACCAAGGAAACTGAAGATCCTGCCCCTGTTTCCACCAAGACCAGACCCCTCTTGACATGCCATTTGATCAGGATAAACCCAACCACATTTGACAGAGGGCACTTTAACACTCCCTCTTTCACACACAGGGCTACAGCAGACAAGAGGCAGCCTGGATGAAGGCTTTTTAAATTTTATTATTAATTATTGCTCTAACTAGTGAGGGACACTCAAAACCCCAACAGCTTCCACCTACCTAAATCATGGGACAGCTTCACTCCATCAGCTACCAAACTGCAGGTAGCTGGACTATCTGGTAACACTGGTCATGCTGGAGGTAGTGATAACTATGCCAGAGGCTCATCAATAAATAACAGTGACCCACCACTATCTCTTAAAAGACAGCCAGACTTGAAAGCTGTTAAGAGCATTAATAGAACTTTCCTAGAAGTTGGTTGTTCATTTCATAAATGGAGTTTTTGTAGAGTGGGAGCTCCCTCTTACCCTGCTTTGACCCCCAAAATGGGTGTTTCTAGTGCAAAATAGCTGAGCAGCATCTGAAACATCCAGTCCTGGCAGGAGATGCATAGGAGAGCCCTGAATCAGGCCTCCACAGGTAACAGGGTCAGGGAAAGGCCTCCAAGTCAAAAGCTGGCAGTGGAGATCTCCAGTAGGTAAAGTGGCTGTACTCTGGGCACACCAGAGACACACTCCCACTCTGCTCCACGGGAGGGAAGATGAGCTCCACCAGCTCCGACAGCCGCTCGTACCTACGTGGGCAGCAAAGAACTGGCATTGGAGTCACTGGGCTTTGGTTTGCTTTTCTACCCCATGAGATGCTTCTCTGGGTTAAAGCCAGATCACCTCAAAGGTGCTGAGGAAGAAGCAGGTCACTTACGTTGACTTGTGGTTCTTTGTGAGCTCCTGGATCAGCTCTCCCTTAGGGTTGACGGTGAATATGCGGCTCTCTGGCAGCCCCACCTGCTTGTAGGCATAGACATCCTGCCCAGGGCAGGCCACCAAGGCATGAGAGCTGCAGGAAGGCATCACCTCCACCTCAGCCTGAGCCCTCCCTCCACCCCAGGAGACCCACTCACACTGGCTCTGTTCCCAAAGGCTGCGTAGAAGGGCCCCTGTGTGGCAAATAGCTTTTGGATGTCCATCAAGCAGGCAATCTTGAACACCTCTGGCTTCTTCTCAATCACCTCCCTGCAGCACAAGATGCATGCACAGAGCAGAGGTCAGGGTGACAGCAGTGGGCCAGGACTATGGGGCTCAGAGAAGTGATCTGAAGGGCAAGAGAGGTTTTGTGCATTGGGAGCTTCACTATGAAGCTCCAGGGAGGGCAGGCTGCTTCTCTGCTGTCTCCCTTGAAAGGCATCCTGCACCATGGCCAGAAGCAGTTTTACAGCTGTGACATCCCTCACCATCCCCAGAGACACAGGAGCTGCGGGGCTGGGGAGGAGGAGGGATTGTGGTACCTGTGGAAGGCAGAGAAGAGGCTGCTGGGGGCGAGCAGGATGGGGCCCTTGGGGAGGCAACAGCCTTGTTCGTTGACCCATTTGAGGTAGCCCTTGGTGATGTGTGCCATGCCAATTGCTCTGGCTGAGCAGTAGAGGAACTTGTAGCCATTCCTAGAAAGAGCACAAGGAAATCTTCTGAGCTGGAGTTCTCCCACTCCTGCTTGGAGGGGGAGGAGGAGGAGGAAGAGGATGAAATTGAGTACCTGGCCTAAGCTCAAACCCTGTTTGCACCTTCAGCAAGCCATATGGCAAGAGAGATCCCCATCACCTCACTGCTGAGGAGCAGTGCTGAAGGTGGACCCCATACTACCCACCAGGTACTTCCCAGCAGCTGCACACCCATCTTGGCTGTCAAGTGTCATTTGCTTGGTACCTGGGCACCCAGACAAGACCCCTGGGCCAGCACCTTTATTGTGGGGCTGCCTGCAGCTTGTGGGGAACCAGGCAAAGCCCTGCAGACCCCCAGGCAGCTAGCACAGTTGGCAGAGGGGCACGGTGCAGGATGGGAGGGTGACAGGAGCTGCCGAGGTGTCAGTCAGGGTAGTCCCAGTCCCGCATTCCCAGACCCCGTGGAGTGGGAGCCCTGTACTTCCCCCACCCAAGGGCTGGGACAAGCCATCCACGAGCCCACAGTGCCTCTTAGTGGCCACGGGTGCCAGGCACATGGAGCTCAGGGCCAGGTTCTGCTGGGAGCTGCTGCAGGGTTCCACCTGGTGCAGGGACAACATGCCACCCCGAGCCACATGGGGTATCCTGAGGACAGCTATGGTACCCTAGGGTGGGATGGCAGTCCCGAGGACATCACAGCACCCTGGAGACATGGAAAGTGTAGCTGGGCACCCAGAAAGGCAACTGGTACCCAAATGATGAGTGAACTCTCATTCCACCACTGCACAGTGACCCAAAGGTGTTCAGCTGTGCCTGAAGCCTCACAGTTGTGGTCTCATCTCCTTCAGTGCTCTGCAAGAGTATAGACTCTTCCCAGGGAGAGCTCTGCTTTCACTCCACATCATCACCCAAGCAGCACAGCAAGCACCAACCAGCACCAGTGGCAGAAAATGAGGCTGGTTGGGCCAACACCAGTGACTAAGGAACCCTGATTCTGGCTCCCACTCTGCCTCTCTCTCATTCTCCTACCTCCTCTTGACATCACTTGATCTAATACCTACAGGTGGATTTTGTGGAAGAGCTTAACAATCCCATGATGAGTCCAGTCTTTTCCCAGATGTGGCAAGATGTGCCCAAGAGCATCTGACCTAGAAGAAAAGGAGAACAAATTAGGCTGATTCGACCTGGTAGGCATCTGCTTCAACCATGAAGGGCTTTGTGGTCCCTCCTAACTGCCCATGCAAGCCTTGAAAAGGACATTTCCCCTAATGGGGGGCAGCAAGGATGTGGGGTGTCCTTCTGCTATGAGGACAGGCTATGAGATTTGGGGCTCTACAGCCTGGAGAAGAGAAGGCTTTCAGGAGACTTTATAGTAGCCTTCCAGTATCTGAAGGGGGCTACAGGAAGGCTGGGGAGGGACTATTTATAAGGTCTTGCAATGACAGGATGAGGGGCAATGGGTTTAAACTGGCAGAGGGGAGATTTAGACTGGATGTTAGGAGGAAGTTCTTTCCAGTGAGGGTGGTGAGACACTGGCACAGGTTGCCCAGGGAGGTTGTGGCTGCTCCCTCCCTGGAGGTGTTCAAGGCCAGGTTGGACGAAGTTTTGGGTGACCTGTTTTAGTGGGAGGTGTCTCTGCCTATGGCAGGGGGTTGGAACTGGATGATCTTTGAGGTCCCTTCCACCTTACCAATCTATGATTCCATAGGTTCCTACCTGGTGATGGTGCCATCAATGTCTGAGATCACCACCTTGTCATCCCAGTTCCACAAGTAAATGGTGGCCTCACAGCGACATGTGCCCTGGTACTGAGTTGTCACACTGAATGCCACCTCGTTGGGGCCTTCCTGCAGATTCAGCCTTTCCTGTGGCAGAGGGGAACAAAAGTGGTGGCACCAGGACAGGTTGGCACCAGTCCAAGGCTTGCTGGAAGCCAGATCAGAGACACACCACCTCAAAAGGGTGGCCACCCAGGGCCAAATACTTGGATGCCTTATGAAAGCAGTAAGTACAGAAATCCCTGTGTAAGGGTTGCCTCTGCCCTCCACCCCCGGCAGGCAGTGAGGAGGGGCAGCAGGAGGAAAGCACTCACGATTTGCCCGGAGGAGAGCCGCAGAGACTTCTTGTAGGTTGGCTGAGATTTCTGTGCAGGGGCAGCCAGCTCCAGCACAGCCCCAGGGTGCAGGGAATCATCATCACTGGATGACTTCTCTTCCTCCTGCCTAATCAAAGACGACAAGAGCATGTTGGCTTTACCCTGCAGACCATGGTTGTCTCCTTGAACACTATGGGAGATCTGAAGGGGACCCAGGACAGCTCACACTCCAGGAAGCAGTGTCATAGGAGCTTGGCTGGACTGAGGTGAGCCAGAGCCTTAACAGAGCTCTCTGCTGGTACACTGAGGTGACTAGGGAACAACTGGCCATTTAGGAGATCAGAAGCATGCACAGACTCCTAATGGCAGCTTGGGAGGGAGTCACTCACCTCTGCTGAGCAGAGTTGGGCTGCAGTGTCCCCGCGCTGGCTGTTCCTGGTCTTGAGTGCTGCTGCAGGCAGAGAGGGGTGACAATATAGCACCTCAGTGCCAAGGGCAGGACATGCTTTGCTTTACTGTCACTTGGATGATGCCTTCCCTGCCTTCATGAAGGCATTAGCCCATGAAGGGGAACCACAGCCTGGTGCTTTGGTGGAGAAGGGAGACCAGCAAGCACATGTAGTGCCTGGGCTGTGGCATAAGGAGGATGTGGCAAGAGGTTTCACCGTTACAAGATCCACATTGCTCCACCACCACGTGTTCTGCTGCTGAGGCATTAGCAGACCTGAGGGGATGGCAGCAACCTTCAGAAGTCACCTTGCCAACAGGCTGGCCTCATACTCAGCCTCAGGCCATACCCAAAACCCTGCTGCTCTCCTATCCCCAACCCTGCCAACCACCAGAATGATCCTTGTCCCCTGGCTGTCATAGCCACTGCTGCAAACATACCTCCTCCACTGGGAATTCTCTCCTCCTCCAGGAGAACCACCACCTGCTGCCTTTCTTGGGCATCTTCTCTTTCACCAGTTGATCAATGGTGCTCTGTAAATGTGACAGAACATAGGATAAAGTCAGTCTTCAGCCCAGGGAGGTTGAGGAGACCCTTGTCCAGGCTGGGTTTCCTTTGCAAGGTTATTCACAGGATGTGACTCCTGCCAAATTGTGAGAGAGATGGTTTCGGGGGGAAGGGTACAATGACTTGATCCCTTCTTGTAGCTTAAAAAAAAGGTGATCTAGGTGCCTTATTCCATAACCCAGAAAGTATCTACAGAGCTCTGGAGTAGGTTTATGCACTTCCAAATCCTCCAGACTGCCAGGTCCCATGGCCTTGCCCAGATACAACCATCAGAATAGGAACTTTTTGACATGGAAATCTCTGCTTTCTAGGCATCAGTGGTACTCAGGTATCCAAAAGCCACCCTAAAGTCTTTCTGGGGCAAAGGAACCTTCAAGGTTCATGGGCTGGAATGATGCTCAGCTTTGCCCCAGACTACCTGCAAAACCCCAGATCAGAAAACTAGGTAATTTGCAGCCTCATTGCACTCTTCAAGCCCTGCTGAGAAGCGTGGCCACTGTGTTGTGTCACTGACCTGAGGAACGTTCTTCTGGAAAGCCTGCAGGGACAGGATCATGGGAGCAGCCACTGCCCAGTTGTAGTACCTGGAAGAAGCAAGGAGGATGGGAATGTCACCACTCTTGGAGTGAGGGCTGTTTGCAGATGACCACTCCCCAGTATGGCCAGAAGGTCCCTTGCACAAGTACGGCAGTACAAGCAGCATCTAGGGTGAAATCGCACTCCTACAGGAGTGCTTCTGCAGGGACAGTGCCACAGCAGCTGTCTTGGCATGAAGCAGCAGGAAGCACAGGCCACTCACTTCTTGTTGATCAATATCACCAGGTTTGGGTCATCCACCAGTCCTGGATTCTCAGCAAAGTGCTGGTAGGAGACCATGTGCTCCAGGAACTTCTCTGGGGAGACAGAGATGCTATTGTGCCACTGGTGTACATAATGGATTTCAGGACAGCAGATTCCCCTCCCCTCAACCTACCACGAGAGATCTGCCTGCTGCCACCCAGGCCTCCACACAGTGACAGAGCAATGGTGGGCATCAAATCAGGGTGAGAGTCCATAGGGGTCTCAGCAGGCAGGTCAGATGGCAGCTGAGGGTTGCTGGGGTCTGCCACAGACTTTGAACTCTGCTCTGTGTCACTACCAGCAAGAAAAGAAACAGTGACAACATCAGGCAATAGTTTCGGACATACCTCCAGCCTTGGCTGCAAGAGAAGTGCTCAAGAAGGTCTGAGCTAGGCTGAGGCAGTTCATACCTGGGGAAAGAGAGAGTCATTTGCTCTTCATCAAGGTTGGAGAGGTCTTCCAGGTAAACGTCACTGGGATCCAAGTGAAGACTTCTTTTGATAGATCCTCAATGCACAGACAAAGGAGAAAGCCAAATCACCTTCCCAACTATCTCAGTATCTACTGAGCATCATCCTGTCACAGGAAGAGGGCATCTCTTTTCCTAATTGAAAAACTGACTTAAATCAACAGTAGCAGAAGTACCTCAAGACATCTGCACTGGCCTGAGACTACTTGCCAAGAGGATCCAAATGACAAACTCCTGCCTGTGTTCTGCTATGACAGTCTCAAGATGGTGTTTGAGATTAGCACTATGCAAGGTAACAGTTTGTTACCAGTTATCTCTTTGTATGGTGAAGAATCCCAAGCACCTCATCTTCAGGGACACAGTTTTGTTCTGAATTTGTGCTGGCTAGAAGAATAAGGTTGCTTAGGACAGGTGACAACACTAAAGTCCTTAAACACACCATCAAGGGAGACATAAGCATGCTTTGATCTGTGTGATTGTTCAACTGACTTGGCCTGATTGGGAAGAAGACGCAGGTCAGGCACTGCAAGACACTTCCAGTTAAGTTATGATTTATACTGCTGAGAAATCTTCTAAGCATGCAAAAGTAGGGACATCTAAGGATGGACTTCAGGAAACAAAGCAAGCATGTTTTCCTGTGGAGCTGGGAGGTCACTGAAAGGAGGAAGCATGAGGAATACTTCTTCAAGAGGAGCTTGTAGCACAGGCGAACAAGTCACACCTCGATTACCCAAGGCAGCCACGAAGGAGTTACACTGAATGAACCACCCAGCCCATCATCTAAATCAGACACAGCTGCAGGCTCCAAGACCTCTTCCAGGAGCACCAGTCACACACTCACCTTGTCTCCTCTGGCTTTCCAGCTGTGGCTCAGGGCCCTCTGAGTCCACCTGCATCAGAGCAGCAGCTCCCTCTAAGGTCTTCACATCTGGCTGAACCTCTGGCACAACACTCTCACCTCCCTCCTGCTTCTTCTGTGGGGCTGCAGAGGCCTCCAACAAGGTCTCTGCCCCCACAGGACTGGGGATGTCCTTCAGTCCAGAGAGGCCATTCCCATCCTGAGGTGTGGGTGTTGACTTAACAACAGACACCGTGGAAGAAGGCACGTCCTGAAATTCTGCTGGGCTTGGACCTGCTCCCAGACCTTCAGAGGTGGCAACAAGATGAGTTGCCTCATCCACTGGGACTGATGTTGCAAAAGCACTGGTTGCTGCAGCAGCAATGGTCTTTGTGGACTTTGCTGGTTCAACTCGTTCGGATTTATTCACCTCAAGGAAAGCAGAAGAACAGGTTTGAAGATGTTGCTCAGAGCATTAGGCAGAAGAGGACAACTTCCCTGAGGCTGTCTGGCCACAGCATCCTCCACTTTCTGTAGGCTTTTCAGCGCCCCCCCCCCCCCCTCCCATCAGCTGGTAGTAGAGCAAGAGTAGGAACTCACCTGAGGGAGCTTTCCCCAGGTCCACTGCATGTGGGATTCAGCTTCTAGAGCAAAATTCTCCAGTGGTCTGATCTCCAGCTCAGAGTCACTTTTGGGAGAAGAGGGGTGGCTCAAGGTGGGGCTACAAGAAGAGAAGACAGTGTAGGACCTCATCTACTCTACAGTCCCATGCTGTCCTATCACTACAAGGACACTTTAGGGTCAAGAACCGTGTAAGGTTGGTTTCCCATAGAGTCAGTTCTGCCCCATAAGACTATCCACTTCCAAATGAGCAGGACCCACAGAGGCCTGAGGAAACAAAGTCCTGTGCCACTGGTTGTCCAGAAGCAGTTCAGCAGCAGAGGCAGGAGAGCTCTGTGCACAGTCTTCTCACATCAGTGACCATGGCCAGAAGCACCCCTCATGGACTCTGAGCTTTCCTCCATCCACACCATATCAGACCAGCAACACACTCCTCTCCTGTCACTCCAAATCCTTCTTGCTTACCACCTTCCCAGCTACAAAGCACGTCCCCTGCTCTCACCAAAGCTGAGCAGACAACCCTGGCTCTGCCTGTTACCTGTCCACAGAGCCCAGCTCCCCATCAGAGTAAGGGTGCATCTCCGGGGACTGCAGTGACCTGGTTTCTTCTTCAGGGTGCTCAGTGAAGGAGAAATACAACGAATCACTGTAGAGGAGCAAACAGTTCAGTTATGCTACTCTCAAGCATCTGCCTCCTCACCTGGAAAACCAGTGGTAGCCCACTTCATTTCCACTGGCTTTCTAGTCCACAGGAGGTTGAGGTCCAATCCTAACCCCCACCTCATTTCAGTGCTGCTGGGCATCACCAAGCAAACCTACAGGCTTGAGCCACTGCATCACCCTGCCCAGACCAAGCAGCTCACCTCAGGGCTGGCAGCTCACACAGACCCTCCATGGACACCTCACTCTGGGTCTCCTCACAGCCTTCTAACTCAGTGTCTGGCACCTCCTTCCACTTGGGCTTCCTGCGGTGGCGTCGCCTCTTGCGCAGGCTGGCTCCAGCACTGGAGATCTCCTGCCCACAAGGAGACTGAGCAGCATCCTCTGGGCTCTGCTCCATGCGGATGGGGGATGTGCAGAGGTGGGAGGGGATGCTGCCCTGTGAAACAAGGATGGGAAGATCCCATCAGTTCCGGTACCCTCCCTCCCAGCCTGGCAGCTCGTGGCTTTTGTCTACGCAACATAAGTCACCAGCAAAAACAGCACCACTGAGACCTCACCCTAAGGGTGGTTTTGTGGCTAGGCCCAAAAGCAAAGGTTCTGTCCATACAACAAGTGAATGAAAAAGAGGCAGATCCACCCAGTCCCAAGCCAGAGTCATCTCCAACACACGCAAGGAGAGGCAGGCAGGAGATGGCACCACAAGACCAGAATTACAAAGGCTTCAAAAGAGATTCAGCTCTAGAGCCCTCTCCCTGCTCTCAAACCCAGCTCAAGCTAGCAGCAACCACAAAACAGCCTGGGATAGAACCATCAAGGTTTCTGGAAGCCACAACTAGTCTCACCCCACTTCCCAGAGCAGCAGGCAGCTTGCTACAGCATCTGGCTCTCTCTCATCCCTGTCACAAGATGCCCCAAGAGGCTAAGTTCCAAGATATCTGGCTGGCTGGCTGGCCAGCAGCCACAGACATTGATGGAGGAAGGTCTGGGATGCAGATATTTGGTCTAATGTCCCTCAGGATGCTCCAGTGTTCAGATCCTCCACACTGGCTGCAAGGTCCTTCAAGTAGGAACCTTTCTGGACACGCAATTAACAGAGCCATCCTGAGGAGAAAGAGCAGTCCAAATCCAGTCCTTCCACCTCAAGCACGCACTTTCACATGGTCATAGGAAGACACAGACCAGCAGCACCTCATCATCACCAACCTCACTCTCGTCTGACTCCTGGACAAAGAAGGCCTCTCCATTGTCACCCAGCTTCATGTGCAGGTCCACTGGCTCCCCATTGATTTCAATGTCAACCTAGCAAGGGACAGAATCAGCCCATCCAGTTGAACCCATTCACTCATCAGCATACAGAAAGGCACTTCCCCAAGGAGGGGATGCATTGGGGTTGTTCAGAGTGATGGTTGTCACCCAGCCTTTGAGGCAAGGGATCTCTCCCAACTTTCCTGAGAAGTACAGTCCTCCCTGGAAGAGGATGAGTTCCATTTGGTGGCATCCCACTCCAAAACATGGCAAGTCTCCCATTCCCCTCAAAGTCCTTTTATTGTCTGGAGACCCAGGATTAACCTACAGATTACTGAAGATCTATTGAAAATCCTAAATCTGGAGACACCAGAGAGGAAGCATCATTCTGGGTCAGGAATCACAGAGCCATAGAACCGTTTGGATTGGAAGGCACCTTAAAGCTCATCCAGTTCCAATCCACTGGCCATGGGCAGGGACACCTCCCACTAGAACAGGTTGCTCGAGGTCTCATCCAACCTGGCTGTGAACACCTCCAGGGAGAGAGCATCCAGAGCCATCCTGGGCAACTGTTTCCAGTGTCTCCCCCATGCTCACTGTAAAGAATGCCTCCCCAGTATCACACATACCCAGTATCTCACTTACCACCTTCTCCCTGGAGCGCAGCACGCCCAGCTTCCCAAAGCGCACGTGAAACGGGGAGCACTGGAAGGAGTTATCAGGCTGCCTCACCACAACCACATCGATGCAGCCTGTCAGGGTGGCAGGATTCAGACCTCGGTACAGTTCCTTCATGGTGACAAAGACGGTCTCGGCCAGCTGCCCCACGTAGTTCATCGTTTGACACTGCAAGCGAGAGACAGGCGGAGACTCAGGTCAGGGAAGAGGGCTCCAGCAGCTAAAGGCGATGCGAGTTTGCTCCAGGAGAGTCATTTCTCAGCTGCAAACACAGCCCCATCACAGGGACAAGTAAACTTCTAGGGAAACTGAGGCAAACACATGACCTTGAGGAATATCAGCCTCTGTGAGCACCAGAAAACAGGACAGAAGGCAGAGCATGAGTTATTGCTTCCAGCTCAGAGACCACCAACCTTAGTCATTGGGATGCACCATCGTATTTGCCCCTGGGGGGGGGAAATCTTACCTTTGAAATACATCTGTCAACATCCCTTTCAAACAAGAATTTGGTCTGTAGGAGACCTCCTGCCCTACACTGCCCATGAACCCAAACAACCTCAGGGCAGAGAGGTGAGAAATTTGAGGAGCTGCTGCCTACACCGTGTGCTCACTTTGAACAGAATCCAAATCTAGCATTTCCCACTTGGAGAAGGCATCCCACCTAGGCACTGCCAAACCTGCCAGACATAGCTCTTGTAAAAGCCATAACTCCCTGCTCTCCTTGCCTCATCCCCTGCTGCCATCATCCATCTTTCCAGGGAATGCTGGCAAAGGGGTTGTGCTGCCTGCAGGACACTCGGCCAGCTCTGTGATGCTGGTTTCACAAGGCACTGCTGCACACCCAGCCCAAGGGGCAACAGGTGAGAGCTGGTTCCTTACCCAAAGGGATGAGGATAAACAGGTGCCACCTGAGGACCCTTCTGCCCCAGCAGCTGCCCAGCCTCTCTGATCTGTTTTGCCCCAGCTCAGCCCTGTCCCTTTCCCCGACATTCCTCCTGGAAGGTGGTCTGAACGAGGAGACGATGTCCCAGCTCCATATCCAGTCTCCTCCACTGGGAACAAGCCCAAAGCCCAGATCCTCCCCGGGGTGGATGGCAGGGAAGCACTGGCCAGCTCCCGAAGCTTCGGTGCCTCCATCAGCTCTGCTGTGAGCAGGGTTAGGGTCACGGGGCCACCTACCAACCTGCTGAGCCCAGCTTTCCTGGGCATGGCTGCCGGGTGGGCAGCTCTCCAGCTGCCTTCCCCACTGTGCCGCAGGGTCTGGCAGCAAACAGGAGAGAGCTGCTGGCTGCAGGGGAGAGAAGGATTTCAGAGAGGAGAAACAATGGGACTGTCTCAAATTCTCCCAGGGAAGTGCTGATGGGCTCCTGGCTGAGATGTATAATGAGAAAAACCTGAAAAGTGCATAAGGAAAAGCCTGGGCAGATAAACAGGCACAACCCACAAGGTTTGATGTGAGGTCTTGGAAAAGTCCCCAGGAACAGCCCCACGCTGAGCAGCACCTTAGGGAGAGCACAGGGTGCCTGGGCATAACACAGCTCTGGAGCAGCCAGCAAAACATGCTCCTGAGCACACTTCTGCTGAGCCAGTGTCCTCCCCAAGGGACCTACTGCCCCATTGCCTCGATGGCAGCTGCCCCTGGGGACACACGTAGCCCCAGAGCTGAGGGAACTGGGAAGAAGAGGGCTTTGATGCAGTTTTCAACTTAGTGAGTTTAACTCTCTCTGGGTGTCACCCAGGACAGCTGAAGACAGGCAGGCAGCAGACAGAAGAGGCACAGACTTCTCCCCACAACCCTCAGCCCCACCATGGATGCAGCAGGCACGCTGGGGAGAGGAAGAATAAATTACACTTTGGAGAGAGATTAACAGGGGGGGCAGGGCAGGAGAAAAGTTTTTGAAGCCACCCCAAGGGCACCGAGTCATGTTCAACAAATAAATCCCTCAGAGGAGCAGAGCATCCTCAGCCCCAGAAACAGCAGCAGCACTTGGCCTCAGCACGGGACAAAGGGGACAGCCCTTCCCCATGGAGGAGCACAGCTCACTTCCCCCTTTCCAGCTAAGAGCTCTCCCCAAAACAAGGCAGGGATTTTACCAACAGCAGCCTGCCCTGCTCCAGGCAGCCACAAGCAAGGCCACCCCACGAGCAGCACACCCTTCCCACCCACACACCAGACTGCCCGGGACCTTCTACATTACCTGGGCACCTGCTGACCCTCAGCACCTCCTCAGCTTTGGAGCAAGCAGCCCAGAACCCCAGGAGCTGCTTCCTGCCCGCAGTGCCACTGCTGGCTTTCAGCTCCAGCTCCTCCTCCCCCTGTTGCTTCCTTCCTCTCACCTGAGCAAGAGGAGTGCCCTGCTCAGCCCCACACCCTCCCAAAGAGCCTATGGGTGCTGCTGGGAGGTGGGATCTGGGCAGGCAGCTGACACCTGCATGGAACAGCTGTGTCCCATAGCAACCAGCTCTTGGCTGCCCTTGCAACCCTTCGCTTCAGCAACTCCAGACACAGCTGCCAGCTGCCCTGCACTGATGGATACCCTCCCTCCTTCTCCAACCCACCATCCTGCTGCACCCTGAGCCACTAAGCTGGAACTTCCAAAGGCAGTCCCTCTTTCACTTTCCAGACCAGATGCCCCAGCAGTTAACCTCCCAGGGATCAAACTATACGAGGCCTCAGCTCTCAAAATGCCAGAGGAGCCTGAGACTGGCCAAGACATAATGAATGTCACCCACCCTGTTGCAAAATCCTCAGAGGCTGCCATGCCATACACCACAGGGAGCCTGCCCTGCCCACGGCACCCACCCTCAACACCCCCAGGTGCTCCCTGGGGGTTCTTCAGACCTGTCCTGCAGGGTGGTTGCTTTCTATGATGGCTTTCCCTCCCCTTCTCCCAGCCTCCAGACCTCCCTGCACCACGAAGTCACAGAGTATGGGTATCTTCTACTCTAGTTTCACTTCTCCATCCCCATCGTTGTAGATGTCTGTCTTTTGGGGAGTTTTTTCCTGTGTCTGTCCTGTCTCCAGCCTCAGGAAAGCTTTGGGACACAACAAAGCACCAAGCATCATTTTACAGAGGCACCACCAAAGCTCAGAAGTCTTGACAGAAGGGAGGGAGTGGGTGACCAGGCCCCAGGGACATCTCTGCCATGTGTTATCCCCAGTGGGATAAGGGAAGTGAGCTTGAGCTGTAAGAAACATACAAAAGTGCAGAAGTGTTCAGAAGATGTAGGCTCTCCAGATCTCAATGATCCTGACAGCTATGGGGAAGTGATGCAGAAACAGCCAGGTGGGCTCAGGTGGTGTTTTGTGCCTCCACAAAAGTGCACTGGCTCCCACCAGACTGTGATTCCCCAAGGGCAGAGATGTGGCTGATGTGGGCTCTGCCCTGTGACCACCCAACCTGCTGTGCTGGGGCTTCCCCAGCACCCTCTATGCTTGGGTTTTGAAGTGACATGGATTGAGTGGTTGTGGCTCCTGATCTGCACAAGAGCTGGTGGCACTTGAAGGCTTTTCTGCCAGTGGGCACACAGGGCTCTCTCATCACTTTCGGAGCTGATGTTTCTCTGTGAGATCAGGGAAGGGTGGCTGCTTAGGACCTCTTTAGTCCCTTAGAAGAAGTGTCCAAACCACCCAGGCTGGTCACAGCTGATGGGATGATCTGCAGTAATGCCATAGCTCATTTCCAGGCAAGCCCTGTTGCCTCCCTGTGCCTCAGTTCCTCAGCTCTGCACTACTGGCAAGGTTGATAGCAGTTGGAGACACAGAGATCCCCCCTGTGCCCCTACAGTGCCAAACTCAGGCTGGACGCAAGGTCCCAGAACCAGTACAGAAATTCTCTAAAGGCTGTGACAAACCAGCTAAGGAAGGAAGGATGTTTTCTAGGAGCTCAGTATTTCTGAGAGCTCTACCCCTCAGTCAAATTGGACTGAAAGCAGCTATTGTGGGTGGCCGGGCATGGTTGTGGTCTGTGAGGAGGGTGGGCTGGCACTGGACAGCACTGGCTGCTGACCCCAGTAGGGTTTATGAGGAGCAGGATCTGGTGGCTGATGGCTGCCACCAGATCCTGCAGCCCACAGCCAGGTCACCAGCAGGGAAGGAACCTGTCGTAACCTTGGTCTGGACACCTTGGGATGTGACAGTTCAAGTGTTTTGTCCTTGTCATGGCATCTAAGACTAGTGCTTGATGATGTCACTAGAGTGGATCTCACCCAGGGTAGGAGTTTACAGCATGAAAACTCTAGAGCTGGAACACAAAAGGAAGGACAAATCTGTGCTGCAGACACCTGATCACAAAATGGTGCAGAGAACATTTCAGCAAAGGACACCATTTCTTCCTTAGGAGGTTGGATGCATCCTCATGTGAGGATGGAGAAGGAAGGTGAAGCCAGAATGAGCACCTGGGTAGCTCAGCCTTTCTGTGGCTCCAATCCTCCATCCTCTGGACATGCAGGTAAGCAGAAGCAGCTTCACCCATCACTTCCCTCCAAGGCTCCTGGTTTTCCCCACTCTCCTGTACACTCAGCTCCTGACACAATGGGATCTGGACATCCTCCAGCACCCCTGCATGGCATTGCCAGCTGTGCCATGGCCAGGGACATGGTGATGTCCCTCCATGCTACCCTGCCATGCAGCACTGGGGCGTTTTACTTACCTCTTATTTCCCCTCCAAAAAGCTTCATGCACTTTTAATTGCCATGGCAATTTTTTGCAAAGCCAATTGTTCTTGATTCCTGTCAGCTGCTTTTCATACCCCTCTTGCTCTCCCTTCCTTCTTTTTTGAAGGTGAGCCCTGCAGTTCCATTGTGGACTTGCAACCCTGAGCACCCCAAGTTCTCTTAGCATCCTCTCCCCAGGAGCTGCTCCAGCAGGGAGAAGTTTCTTCCCCCTTTTGGTATCTCCCCAACCTGCAGATGTTTGTAATGAGCCTTTGCAAACCAAGACAGCTTTTTTTATTAGCCAGCTGAGATGCAGTACTTTCAGATCCTTGCATTCAAAAAAGCTTACACCCACACCCATCTTGGCAGATTTTGTCCTGCATCCCTGACACTTCCTATCCATCTAGAATTGCAGCCTTCATCCAGCACCGGGTAGCAGCATGGCTGGCCATGCTCTGCCCCCTTGGAGCTGCTATGCAGGCCAAGCTGTGCCTCTGCCAGCCACGATCCCAGAACTTCCAGTGCCTCGCCAGAAAACCTCCATCCATCCAACTTGGCAGCTGAGAGCACCCAAGGCACTCGCTGCCCAGGAGACTCCTAAATTTTCCTCCATCCCAGAAAAACAAGTTGTGTTTTCAGTCACAGGGTGGGAGAGAGGACAAGTCCTGTCAAAGGCAGGCTTCTTGTTTCCCCGCTTCATGTTTCGACAGCTGCTGTTGATGCAGGAGGCCAAGGCCGACTCTGCAGCCTCCTCGGTCTGGGTTGGTGGGGGCCTTGCCTCCTCCCTCAGGCAGCGGCAGCATTTGTCCAGGATTTCCCCACCTAAGCTCAGCACTGAGCATCCAAGCAGTCCCTTGGTGCACTTTTCTGTGGATCTCCTCCTTGCTGCCTGCTTCTTTGTGGGCCTGGGATGAAATGCCTGGAGGGTGGGTGGGTAATGTGGCTGCAAGAGAGCCCCAGGATGCTGGCCAGTCCATGTGTCTCCATGCTGGCTGAGACCTGACGCAGCTCAGCTCATCAAAGAAGCTGCAGAGGAGAAAGAAGCTCTCCCAAACGGGACAGGAACTGTGTTTACAGAAAGGGTCTCACTTTGCTGTACAAACAAGTGAAGCTGGAGCTGTGATGGAAACAATTTTTCCAGCCACAGGGCTCAGCTAGTAGCCAGGTACACCAATACCATTTGACTGCTAGAAGCCCACTTTGCCAAGCCATTTACTGCAACATCCAAATCCCCTTCCCACCCCTGAGCCAGGGACCTTTATTCTTCTGCTCCCTTTCTCACATTGGAAAAATGCTCTGGAACTTTGCTGCTGTGAGCCATAATCTCCCGATGGCCACTAGCCCAGCCCACTTCCCCCCCTGTCTGCCCTGTCCTTTAACTCCACCAGTGTCTCCCTTATGCTTGAGGGTTTCCCAAGATGCCAGCAAAATCCAAGGCTGTGGTACAAAAAGCAAATACGCCTTTCTCTGGATGCTGTGTACCCCTTATAACCACTGAGCAGGATGCTGCAAGCATCAAATGCCAGATGAGATGGCTAGAGCCACCGAGTTTATGGGGCTGGGTGACCCAGATGTGGGGCTGACAGCTGTAAATCTGGCCAGCAGGCCCAAGGTCCCTGTGCCAGGCAGCTCCGTGCTGCTGGAGGGGCTGCTATTCCCTGAGTGACATCCCTCCACTGTGACCCTCCAGAGCTTGGGATGTGAAAGAGCTTTCAAGTTATTCTAACAGACAGGAGCAGCCTTTGAAGAGTTAGGGCAGAACGGGGAAGGCTGGCAGAGTTCCTGTCTCTCTCAGCTGGCCGGGCAAGGGCTCCCATTTCCTTCTCCAAATCAACAAAGAGCTCCAGAGGCTTGTGAAAGGGCTCCAGAGGCTTGTGAAAAGGGTGATTCAGCAAAAGAGGAAGAGAGGAAAGGCAAAAACACTGAGTCAGCACAGCTGGATCCTGTGAAATTCCCATCCTGTGAGAGCCACTGGGAGCAAGGTTCAGGTGTCAGACTCCCTCACGGATGGGGCAATTCTTGGAGCTCCAGCTGCTCTGAGTGCCAGCCCCAGAGCCAGGAAGACACCAGGAAAACAGTGGTGTTAGCGTTTACTTCTTTCTTTCTCATTCCCAGAACTATCAGGTCAGCCTGGCCTGGCATGTGCTGGAGTGTGTGGAAGAGCCATTTTGCCTGGAGAGGAGGAAATACCATCCTGTTGCCAGTCACAAGCATTGGAAAAACTGAATTACAGCCACAGGACTGGTTGGAAACCATCTGTACTGGCTTATAGACATGCTCTGTTGAGGCCTCTCGCCCTTTCTGACCTGTCAGAAGTTCACATTTGTGCCATAAACACAAAAGCTTCAAGATTACTTAAAAATGAAAAACCAGAAAGTTGCAATTCCCACACAGTTGCGTGGTTCCAAGAGCCAAGGCTTGGAGAGAAATCCAGCCACTCTCTAAAACTGGGAGAGCTGATAGCCCCCAAACAGTCTTAAAATGAAGTCTCTGAACCTGTGAGGCATGGAGAGCTCTCAGCGGTTTTGTCCGAGCTGCCAACAATCCCACGAGGACCTGCGGGCCAAAGCCAACATCTTCAGATAAGCAACATCACCTTCACACCAACCTAACCACGAGCAGAGTCTGACTGTCAGCTCTGACTCCAGGAAAAGCCAGATGACGTGCATGTTTAGGCAGCTGGAAAATCTTTCTTTCCTCTTTTGTCCAAAGCTGGTGTCTCAATTCAGGGCAGACACTTTATTTTAAAAAATAGTTGGTGCTCTGCTCAAAACCCGACCTGCCCTGGGTGAGCTATTATCAAACACTGCCAAACCCCCCCTGGCTGCAGCAGTTTGGTCACCCCAAGAGTATGTCTCCAGCCCGGGGAGGTCAGTGGTGGCACATGCCTGACCCGTCATCCTTCTCACAGCCCCACAGGCCAGGCCAGCATGCCAATCAGTAGGGCATTTGGCCACTCCAGCCCCTGTCCCAAGCTGATTCACTTCTTGGAGCTGGCAGCAGTCACCCACTTTGCTTTGAATGGGGCAAGGGGCTGAACTAGGGCACCCAAAGGTTGTTGACAGTGATGGGCCATGGCTGAAGAAGCAAGGCCCTGGCACACGCATGGCATCCGCTGCCTTCCATGCCCGCCACACAGCCATGCCATGCTCCTCCCTGTGTCTGATGAATATACCCGCAGAAACGCCCGGGACTGACAGCCCACGAATACTTGGGTGCCTGGTACATGGCCACGGCACACTCCCGCTGACTGCCGGGGAACACTCCCGGTGCAAGTGCTCACCGCCCTGCCCAGTGCCATAATCCCGTGACCCAGTGCGGGCTCTCTCTGCTCTCCCCGCTGCCCAGAGCCGGCGCGGGCTCTCCCTGCTGCCCAGAGCCGGTGCGGGCTCTCCCCGCTCTCCCCATGCTCAGAGCCGGTGCGGGCTCTCCCCGCTGCCCAGAGCCGGTGCGGGTTCTCCCCCCTCTCCCCGCTGCCCAGAGCCGGTGCAGGCTCCCCCTGCTCTCCCCGTGCCCGGTTCCCGGCGCACGCCAGCCCGCCACCAGCTGACCCACACGCAGGCGCGTGCGTGCGCGCCCCGCCTGGCCTGCGGTGACGTCACCCGGCGGTCCCGCCCCTAGCGATGGAGCCCGGCTAATGCCGGTGTGTATCGCGCCCGCCCGTCCTGCGCTCCCCCCGCTGATGCTTGGGCTCGGTGCCGCCCGTCTCACCCGCTCCGCGCTCGTCGCCGGGGCCGGGGCCGGGGCCGGGGCCTCTGCCGGACTGCGCCGAGTTGAGCCAAGGACCTGCCGTGGGTGAGTGCCGNCGTGACCCAGTGCGGGCTCTCTCTGCTCTCCCCGCTGCCCAGAGCCGGCGCGGGCTCTCCCTGCTGCCCAGAGCCGGTGCGGGCTCTCCCCGCTCTCCCCATGCTCAGAGCCGGTGCGGGCTCTCCCCGCTGCCCAGAGCCGGTGCGGGTTCTCCCCCCTCTCCCCGCTGCCCAGAGCCGGTGCAGGCTCCCCCTGCTCTCCCCGTGCCCGGTTCCCGGCGCACGCCAGCCCGCCACCAGCTGACCCACACGCAGGCGCGTGCGTGCGCGCCCCGCCTGGCCTGCGGTGACGTCACCCGGCGGTCCCGCCCCTAGCGATGGAGCCCGGCTAATGCCGGTGTGTATCGCGCCCGCCCGTCCTGCGCTCCCCCCGCTGATGCTTGGGCTCGGTGCCGCCCGTCTCACCCGCTCCGCGCTCGTCGCCGGGGCCGGGGCCGGGGCCGGGGCCTCTGCCGGACTGCGCCGAGTTGAGCCAAGGACCTGCCGTGGGTGAGTGCCGAGCGACCGGAGCGGCATTAGGGAGGGAATTCCCGCAATCCTCGACTCGTTGCGCCGCCGCTGTCCCCCCTTGTCCCGCGGGGCCGTGGGCGAGTTGTTCCCAAACGCCCCTTGCCTTGCTGGGCGCCCGCCGGTGGATCGGAACACACATGTCGTGTTTGTGTCTCCCCCCGACAACTCCTCTGCCGTCCCAGTCCACGCAACCCTGCCGCGGGCCGGGGAGTCCAGTGCTGGCTGGGCTGGGCAGCCTTTCAAATGGTGATTAAAAGAAATTCAATTTAAAAGCTTCTGCCCGGCCGCTGTGGGAGCTCTGCGTGAGCACCGGGCTCCGTGGTGCTTCCCGGGGCACCGTGGGGCTGCACGCAACTCGGGTCCGTGGGAATAGCCGAGGATTCGGCTCCGCGGAACTCCGTGGGGACAACCAGGAACCCGGCTTCTTGGAGTTCTGTGGGGATAACCGGGGATCAGACTTCGTGGGGTTTCGTGGGAATAACCGGAAAGCCAGTTTCATAAGGGAATCGCCACGGTCTCTGTGAGGGTAACAGGGGGCCTGGCTTTGTGGGGCTTCTTGAGGATAACCGGGGGCTGCGTGGGGCTGCCCTGGCTCCGGCTGTCTCTGCCTTGGGGCAGTCTGTATTGGGTTTTTTGTTTTTTTTTTTTTTTTCCTTTATTCTGGATCTTCAGAGGAAGCAGAGTCCTTTCCTAGCCCTCGCTGGCTGCTTGCTCAGAGAGCTCAGGGGTGGCCAGCCTCACTTGTGTTGCAGGTCGGGGCTAGGAGGGTTGGTCACGGGTGGGATTTTTGTGCCTCCTGATGTTGAAACGATGCTGAGTTTAATGTGCCTGGCCTTGGACAAACTGGCATGCAAGGAGATGGCTTCTCCTCTTTCTCTCAGGAAACCAAACTGAGCTGCTGCAAAGCGCTGCACTCAAGGCTGTGTAGGGAAACCTGTGTGGCAGCTGGGGCTAACCCCGAGATTGCTCCGTCCTCATTTCCATCGATGCTTTCCTTGCCTGGCTGGGGTCGGTGGTTTAACCTCTCACTCGGTGTAAAGTCCTGCCTGGGCCATTCCAGCCCTTAGTCAGGGCTCCTGCAGTGGCCTTGAGTGATGTGGCCGGCTGCCAGCAGACTAAGGCCTCTCTGCTCTGAGTAGTGGATTTTGGGAGCAGAGATGGTTTGGTGAGGAGCATGCAGGTCCAAAATGGAGAGCAGGCATGCACCCCATGGGCATCGCATTTCCATGGATGGCTGGTGTGGCTGAGAAGTGACTACACAGCTCATGCTTGGGGCTTCAAACTCTACCCCCTGGTTCAGGGGTTGCTGAAAACTAAGGCAGTAAGACTTTTCCAGGGGGTCCTCTTACCCTGAGATGGGAAGGTTTTGGGGGAGAGGTATGTGTTGGAAGAAAGGTGGATGATGTAGGTGATGTCTTGCTGAGCTGACCCAGGTACAAGCCCCTTCTTGCACTGAGTTTTTCCATTTCTGCTGCCCCGAGGGAGCAGATTCTGCCCAAGTGTGGCTTTCTCCTCACCCAGAGTGGCTGTGGCTTGGCAGGGAGGACTTTGCTGCTCATTTCCCTGACCACCTCCTCTGGCTGCAGTCCTCAGCTGAGGATCCCGGTGTCCTGAGGAACGATTCTCCACACGTAGGAAGCCAGAAGTTTACTTAATTATCTGGAGCTTATTCTAAGCTCATTTCTCTTTAAGAGCTGAAGGGAAAATATAAAAACCCAAGCCCCTGGAGATCAGGAGTGTTTTATTTCCCGCAGAAGAAAACAGCAATTGACTGATAACTTGCATTAACTAGGTTGGGTCTGTGACCTTGATGTGTTTTACAGCTCGAGGTGGGTAGCTGAGAAGGAGGAGCAGACTGTTCCAGTCTGTTTATTGTTTCCTCTGAGTTCATCCCAGCAACTCGCAGCACACAGATGCCCACACAGTTGGAACCCTGACCCACCTTTGGGGGTGGGAGAGAGGAGGCTGGTGCATGGTGGTTTGCTTCAGATACAGCTTTGTGTTAATTATGTTCTAGATGGGTTGGGTTTTACATGGGCTTTTCTGACAGGGCTCAGCCTCCACAGTTCTTGCTATGATAAGAAAGCTGAAGTAACTTGAAGCCCCAAAGTGACTGGCAGGGCCACATCTCTATCAATAAACCCCTTGTTGTGAAGCCAAGCAGAACCAGCCCCCTGGGAGCTGCTGGCTTTCAGTGGAGAGGTGCAAGGAGGGATGCTGGCAGCCTGGAGAGGGGCAGCCTGGAGCAGGTGAGCTGGGCTGGTAGCAAGAGCCATCTGGGTTGTCAGTGGGGGGACATGCGAACAGCAGTGTGGCTCTGGTTCTCCTTCACACAAATATGTCCCCTTGTTCTGCAGGAAGGTTTTCCTTGTATCTAGACCTCCTTTTCCTCCCCTTCCAAAATGTGGTGCCCCTGTGTGTGCCAGCTTTCTCATCTGCCTCGGTTACTATGGTGTTACTGCGTAAAAGCAGCTCGCCTCGTAGCTCCTGGAATTATCCAGTACAACCCAGGGCCATGGGGTGTCTGCATCCACCCCTCGTCAAGCTTCTCCCTGTTGGTGTGGTGGGATGGATCTGGAAGCAGCATCCTTTGCAGAGCATGGTCCTGGATGGGTCCCCCAGGAGCCTCCTCTGGGTTACCTGGCATGAGGAGCTACTGCTCTGTGCAAAGCTGTTGTGTAGGTGCATCTCTTGCAATTTCCCAGCATGGGACCAGACCCTGGGTGATGATAAGCCCTGGAAGCCTTGCTGGTGTTCATTCCATCTGGGAACTAGGCTGCCTGCTCATTACCCAACACTGGGCCTTAGCCCCCCCGAAAATGTTGGGAGCGGGATCAAATCATGGGATATCTGTGGAAATCAGGACAAACAAAAGGCAGAAGATGGGAGTAGACATCTCCCCTCTGCACCGTGGTCCTGCTTAGACCCCCAGATTGTGCAGGCAGTCCTGTGAGGACTGGCACATTGCCACCACCTTCGCTGCAACAGGTCTCTTGCTCATCATCTCCTGGTATTTTATCTTTTTCTGTCCCTTCCACTTGATTTGCATGTAGAAGCAGCACCAGTGAGATTCATCCAGCAGAGAGGTCCTTGGTTTGCTCACAGTTAATCTGAGTTACTGTCACCCTTGGGAGCTGGTATGGCCTTGAAATAGGGAATTTGTGAGAGCAGGAGCACAGAGTCAGGTCCAGGTTCTCCTCAGCCTGAGAGTGATTACTCCCATGCAGGTTCTGAACTGCCTCTCTGTTTGCATTAACTGAATAGCACCCTGGTCATTACTGTGTTTGTAACTTAGGCACCTTTTCCAGGTGGAATGAGTCTTCTCCTGCTATGAAGGCTAATTTGGAGAAGATCCTCCTTGCTGGTGTTTGATATCAGGTCTTTGTGGTGAAGGTCTGCAGTACACTCTTGCAGCTGTGATGGCTGTTCTGCTTTGTGGAGTAGGAGAGGGTGATGGTTTTAATTAAACAGGAGAAAAAAGCTTGCACTTCTCCGCTTCTTGGTTTGTTTTCTCTCTCCCTCTTTTTTTTTNAAGGCTGCAGAAACTTGCATTCTGCTCCACCCAAACGCTGCTGCCCAGCTGTGCTCACAAAATTCAGGCTGATGGTTGGGCTTCCCTGGACTGCTCAAGGGGAAGAGCATTGGGCTCTTTTTCTTTAATACAGAGATGCTTGTGTGGGCTGTGTCAAGAGTAGGGTGGGGAATAAGCCCTGGAATTTGGCTGGAGCTTGGGTGTGACAGGTTAAATAATGAACATTTAAAGATTCACTGTGACCAGAGGCAGATGAATCAGTTGAATGGAACTGAGGTGACTCTCTGCTTTTTTGTGTTGGTGTCTTTTAACTCTTCTCCTCAGTAGGTATCTTGAGGTCGTTTCCAGGCTGATTTTTTAAAAAATACTGGTTTTTTTGTCCCACAGGTACAAAGGGATCAATTTGCTCCCATGAGAGTAGCTCCTGATCCCAGTTTGGTGTGCGGGATGCTCGCACATGCTCTGTGCTCATGATTCAATAAATAAAGAGGTTTTCATGAAACTTAGGGAAACTTCTCTTTGAAAATAGGTCAGGCTAATATTTATTTCCCTAAGGTGTCATGCTAGTATTGCACCAGGACTCGAATGGGCAGTCGTTTTATTTTTCCCTGCTTTGTTTCTTTCAAAGCCTATTCAATGTTTTTTCCAGTGGTGTAGAGAGACACGTTATTAATTGTATGTAATCACTTCTGTCTGTCTGTCTTTCCATCTGGAGATCTGTGTATGTCATATGGACTCTCAAGGCCAGGTTGGA
>WBNM01020179.1:42088-146314 GCA_013399055.1 Ramphastos sulfuratus
TTTCTCTCTCCCTCTTTTTTTTTTTTTTTTTTTGCTTTGTTTTGTTTGTTTGTTTTCTGGTCAGATGTTCAGAATAACAAGCAAACAGAGTGAGTTTGCATGAAGTCACTGGAGAAGCCCTGGTTGGATAAGGACTGTGGTGGAGTGAGAGGAGCTGGTGATGACACATGGCACAAGAGCAGGGGCGAAGTGGTTGGGTTGTCACCAGATGCAGCCACAGCCATTGCAGCTGTGGCTCATCTCTGTGAGGAGGATGTTCTCATGCTTTGTGGCTTCTCTTTCCTCTCTTCTTTTAAAAAGGGCAGAGTGTGAGTCTGCCTTCTCTTTTTTCTATAGGGTGATGTATGACTGAACTCCCTTTTTATCTGCATGCGCATCACCCCTTATTCCTACTTTGTTTTTATTTTTAGAAATAGAAAACTTGGAGAATGTCCCTTATGTTCTGTGTGTTCGACTGCAGCCGTGGCTTTTGTGATGTTCCTCCTCCTGAAGGCAAGCATGGCCCTCACTGCCCCCAGCTAAGCCCCCCCCCCCCCCCGCCATGTCTTGTAGCAATTGCTTGGGGAAGAAAAATGAACTAAAATAACATGGTTTTAAGGCTGCAGAAACTTGCATTCTGCTCCACCCAAACGCTGCTGCCCAGCTGTGCTCACAAAATTCAGGCTGATGGTTGGGCTTCCCTGGACTGCTCAAGGGGAAGAGCATTGGGCTCTTTTTCTTTAATACAGAGATGCTTGTGTGGGCTGTGTCAAGAGTAGGGTGGGGAATAAGCCCTGGAATTTGGCTGGAGCTTGGGTGTGACAGGTTAAATAATGAACATTTAAAGATTCACTGTGACCAGAGGCAGATGAATCAGTTGAATGGAACTGAGGTGACTCTCTGCTTTTTTGTGTTGGTGTCTTTTAACTCTTCTCCTCAGTAGGTGTCTTGAGGTTGTTTCCAGGCTGATTTTTTAAAAAATACTGTTTTTTTGTCCCACAGGTACAAAGGGATCAATTTGCTCCCATGAGAGTAGCTCCTGATCCCAGTTTGGTGTGCGGGATGCTCGCACATGCTCTGTGCTCATGATTCAATAAATAAAGAGGTTTTCATGAAACTTAGGGAAACTTCTCTTTGAAAATAGGTCAGGCAAATATTTATTTCCCTAAGGTGTCATGCTAGTATTGCACCAGGACTCGAATGGGCAGTCGTTTTATTTTTCCCTGCTTTGTTTCTTTCAAAGCCTATTCAATGTTTTTTCCAGTGGTGTAGAGAGACACGTTATTAATTGTATGTAATCACTTCTGTCTGTCTGTCTTTCCATCTGGAGATCTGTGTATGTCATATGGACTCTCAAGGCCAGGTTGGAGGAGGCCTTGAGTGACCTGTACTAGTGGGAGGTGTCCCTACCTATGGCAGGGGGCTGGAACTAGATGATCTTTGGGGTCCCTTCTGACCTTACCATTCTATGATTCTGTGACTCATACTCTACCACTGCTGTAAAGCAGAAGCCATGACACTTTTTGTTCTCCAGAGAAGTTCTGATCAGTGGTGAGGTTCAGCTGCCCAAATCAATGTAAAAATGAGCCTCCTAGAATACAGCAAAGTGCTCATATTGGTGGTTTGCTGCCCCAGCCATGGTGTGTGTTGGTATTCATTTGGAAAGTAAGTTAAATAGAATTGTAGAATCAGTCAGGGTTGGAAGGGACCACAGGGATCATCTAATTCCAACCCCCTCCGCCATGGGCTGGGACACCTTCCACTAGATCAGGCTGTCCAGAGCCTCATCCAGCCTGGCCTTAAACACCTCCAGGGATGGGGCTTTCACCACCTCCCTGGCAACCCCTTCCACAGGTGGAGAGTGTGTTTACTGGTGAAAGCTTACACCCTGTGTCTGATGGAGCTCATTGTTCTGTCTTCCCGATACAATCAGGAATCGATTGATATCTCCGTGTCTTCAAGGAGGGATTGAAAGTTCTTATCTGCTCCTAAAATGCTAGGAATAAAGAGTGTAATGTAGAACATCAGAAATTAGGTTCAAGTTCTTGGATACTTGATCCTGTGACTCTTCATCTCTATCTGTCCTTGGCGTAGGAGTAGCAAGGGTCATTGCTGTAATGTGCCAGAGTTCTTAGAGTACACTTTGGGTAAGAGGATGTTTGAGATGAGGATGTTGGATGCTTTTTGATGTGCAGAATATTTAATGAACTGAGATCTTGGGTCTCTGCGTTAAGAATCCAACCATATCAGTGGCTCCTTCTGCTTGTGCTTAGGGCAGGCTTCAATGGCTGGAAACCTTCCTGGTGGCTCCATGATCTGCCTTGGGGCCCTGGCATCACAAAAACTATTTCATCTTTCAGTGCTAACTAACTGATGTGCCAGGCTTTCTCTTGCAGCTAGTGTTGACCCTTTTTACTCTGGTCAACCTTGTAGAAATGGTCACTTTTAAACCATCACCTCACAAGCGGTGGTCAGTAGCTCTGGAGGTCTTGATGGGTTGGATGTGACACTAATGGGGCTTCATGATGTATGGAGTTCTGGGCAGCCCTGACAAGATGTGTGTGTATCCTCTTAGAACTGTAGATTGCTTTGGTTGGAAAAGACCTCAAAGGTCACTGAGTCCAACCATTGACCTAATTCCACTGTGGCTGTTAAACCATGTCCTGAAGTGGCATGCACACATATTCTTTTCACTTCTAATGCCTAACCACTCTTTCTGTGAAGATTTTTTTTCTAATCTCCAAGCTAAACCTCCTCTGGCACAATTTCAGGCCATTTCCTCTTCTTCTGTCACCTGATAGTAGAGAAGAAAGACCAACCCCCACCTCACTACAATCTCCTTTCAGGTAGTTGTAGAGAGCGATGAGGTCTCCCCTCAGCCTCCTCTTCTGCGCTTGTTGATAGGACAAGACCAAATGGCCTCAGGTTGCACCAAGGGAGGTTTAGGTTGGACATGAGGAACAATTTCTTCCCAAAAGCGTTGTCAAGCCTTGGAACAGGCTGCCCAGGGCAGTGCTGGAGTCCCCAGTGCTGGAGGGATTTAAAAGCTGTGAAGATGTGGGGCTGAGGGACATGGTTTAGTGGTGACCTGGCAGTGCTGGTTTAACAGTTGGACTTGATGATATTAAAGGTCTTTTCCAACCCAAGCAATTCTGTGATTCCATGATTCTGTGTTTACTCTTTGCATTGAGCTTGATTGGCTCTTATGTTTGGTCCTAATTGTAGGGTGGTCATTAGAGACATCCTGAAATGCATGCTGAGGTTGTGCAGTTGTGTTCTGCTTTGGTTTGTGGGATGTAAATGCAGACTCCTCTTCTGAACTGTACCCTGCTCTTTCTTTCTTTGCTGGGAGTCATTTCCATGTCAGAAAATATTTCAAACAAGAGGAGTGCCTCCTTTTTTATAGAGGCAGAACTGATTTAAACCTAAAAATCCTGGCAGACACCCCCCCACACCGTGCTGGTGATGTGGTGAGACAGACTCGTGGTCTGGGCTGGGAGCAAGCAGATGATTGTGAATATTTCATTAAGCCATAAATCCACCTGTTCAGCCCCACTGCTCCGGCTGGGGCTGGACGTGAAGCGCAGCCAGCAGCAGCCTGCGCTGCTGCTCCTGCGTCTGCCACCTTCCTCTTGCCTTACTGGCAGGAGAGACGGAGACTGAGAGTGATGCTGCGACCACTGAGGGTTTGCAGGTCCTTTGCTTTTAGCTTTTTTTCCTCTCTGTAGTTGATGCCTGTCTCAGTGGCATGCTGATGGTGCTGGGCCGGTGTCTTTCTGGGAGATGGAGGTTTGGCTCCAGCCATCACAGCAGTGCTTATGAAAGCACTAGAAATGGAGGTGCTTTGGAGGAGGCATCCTTGGAGCCAGTGTGCATAAAACCCTCTCTGGTCAGTAGTCACTGCCGTGTCCACCTGGGGCTAACCATTTCTTAGGGAGCAGAGAGGGAGGTGCTGATCTCCTCTCTCTGGTGACCAGCCATAGGACATGAGGAAATGAAATTAAGATCACAGGATGTTAGGGGTTGGAAGGGACCTCTGGAGCTCATCGAGTCCAACGCCCCTGCTAGAGCAGGAAATGATGTGTCAGGAAAACTTCACACTGGAAATTAGGAAAAGGTTCTTTGTTGATTTGTCACAGGAACAGGCTCCCCAGGGAAGCGGTTGTGGCACCAAGCCTGCCAGAGTTCAAGTAGTCCCTGGATGATGCTCTTAATCATATCACAGTATCACAGTATAGCAAGGTTGGAAGAGACCTCAAAGATCATCAAGTCCAACCCACTACCACAGACCTCAAGACTAGACCATGGCACCAAGTGCCACGTCCATGATTTAGTTCTAAGTAGTCCTGTGAGGAGCAGAGTGTTGAACTTGATAATCCTTATGGGTCCTTCCTAACCCAAGATATTATGATTATATCCTATGATTCTTTCTCCTGCTCTGTGGGCTACTCCATGCTTTCTTAATTTGCTGACCCTTGTTTCCAGTCTGCACATCTGGATCACAGCAAGCCCCCTCCCTGTGCCTTCATTCAGGGGTACAGACTCCATCACCCCAACCCTTTGGAGCTGATGCTCACATTGCTGGGTGCCACCCATGGAGACCTGGGCTGAGCTGGGGCTCTGGAGATGCCTTCAAGCACAAGGAGGAGGTCTGTGATGATGACAAAATGATTTCCACCACGAGTGGCCTTGGTACCCTGCCAGGCTGTGCCACTGCTTACGTCATGGCTGTTCTTTAGGTGTGAGTTCTCAATCTGATGTTCTGCTCTGGGGACACCCACCTGTTTTCTAGGGTGAACTTAATTCCCTTTGACATTTCAGGTCTGTGAGTCGTAGGACATTTGCTTTTCTTGTCACCTTCTGAGGAAGCTCAGAGCAGCTTGTGGGTGAGGAGCAGGAGACTGGGTTGTTCAAAGGAACTTTCAAACTCTCATGCTCCTACTTTTGGTCTTCTCTGGCACCTAGGATAAATTTCACAGATTCTTTTGTATGTTCGTTTGGGTTTTTTGGGTAGTTTTCACCAGGATGGTTGGAGCTGAGAGGGTGGGGAGAAGAAGGAGCCTTTGCTTTCAGAGGTAACCCTCCCTGATAAACAGTGCCTTGTGTGCTCAAAACCCTGCTAATGACTGCACTGTTGTACCACCATGTGTGCTTGACCGGGTGAAATGAGGCAGTAAATAGCATTTGAGAGTCATGTAGCAGTATTAGGGATTTGGGATTTCTCTGCTGGTTACCTTCAGAAGAGAGTCTCCATCAGAGACCTCCCTCAGCTGCTGGATCTGAAGGCTGTAGAATCAAGGTCCTTGGTGGTGGGTGACATAGGCTGGTGTTGCTCTGTCCTGGTCACTCTCCTGGGGTGAGGATGAAACCACCCAAATCCATCAGATCTGCTGATGGGGTGGGGGCCATCGTGGAATGTGTCTGTCATTGGCCACCTTTTCTTTCCACTCGGGCAAACTCCATTTCTCACTGTCTGGGCATCACTGAAGACCTGGGCTTGAAGGTGGGGGCTGATGTCTCATACATCAGGAGGTTTTCCTTCTTAGTTACAAGTGGAAAAGGGGATGGTCAGTGAGGTAGTGGAGGATGGGATGAACAACAGAGGTACTGATGAACATGGAAGGACTGCACTGCCCTCCCAAAATGTCTGCTCTGGAGGTGTCATTGCTGCCCTGCCCCTTAACGCTGCTTCGTGCATCCGTTCTGCTTGGGCTCAGTTTGTCAGGTCCTTGCAGGCACGAGGCTTGAAAGAAAATAAGTAAATTTAAAACCTTGAATTTAAAATGCCATTGATTACTTGCTTTATATTTTATTAATTTTTTTTTTGTATTTTTCTTCTAATTCAATCACTTCCCTACTGTGTTGTGAATTCCAAATGTGAATGGGAAATAATCCCACCAGTACAATAATTAGCATGTAACCACCAGATGAAGAAAGCTCAAACTGCTGAGCTGATTGGTGAATGCTGACTATTTTCTGAATTAATTTCAATAATCACATCTCCCATTAAAAAGGAGACAGGGCGGGGAAGGAAGTCTTAAATTCTCCTCAAGCTCAATGTAGCGAAAAAAAAATGGTATGTGCAGTGTAGCTGTTCTCCATGTGATCATAAAGGGATGAGGGAGGTTCTGGAAACTGAGTAGCAGACACAAAATATTGCCAGTTTTGCAAGCTAGAGTTCAGTTCCAGTGGCTTTTTTGTTTGGGCTTTTTTGGGTGTTTTTGGGGGTGGTGGTGAAATAGAAATTCTAAGTCAAATACCCCTAATTTTATGTAGGTACGTGACAGTAAATAGTCTATTGGAAGAAGAAAACATCCCCTTGCAGTGATGCTTTGCTGCAGGATGCAAAAAATCAGTCCACTGGAGGTCATTAATATTTAAATTTGCTTCTGTTTTTACCACACATCCCTCCAGCTCCTGGATATCTTGTTGTTGTTCTTTGAAAGGGCTGATGGAAAGCAGCCTTTGGGAAGCAGTGATTTCAGAGCGTCATGAGATGGGCACCTTCTTACCACAAGCTGTTTTCTGCCCTGCCTACCTCCACTGCTTCCTTTTTGCTTTTTTTTTTCCTAGTTTTGTCCCAAAGGTGTGGTTGGAGAAATCCTCTCTGTACTGCTCCCTCCTTGCTCCCTCCCTTTTGGTGTCATGTCCAGACAGCAGCAGGAAAGGTCACTTCTGCAGACCTGAACCTGACAGCTGGTGTTACTCAACCTGAATTTACATTCAGTATTAGCAGAGATGATTTGATCTCATAAGGAGGGTTTCCCCTTCCTACAGCAGCTCCAGACATCTCCTGGCTGTGCCCACCTCACCCTCAGGACTTACTTTCCAAGAGTAAAGCAAAGGTGGTGCTGCTACCAGGAGCTGAACCAGAGCATTGTTTCAGGGATGCTTTTTCATTCCAGTTTAAACCTCATTTTAGGGGTGTTTGCTGAGGTGTGATACAGCTTGGTGATTACAGGCCTAAAAATACTTTGTTTAGAAATGCAGGGGATGGTCTGCTATGTGGTCAGAAAATCAAGGGAGAGAGAATTCTGCCCCTCTGGTCTGTTGAGACCCCCACCTGCAGTGCTAGGTCCAGCTCTGGAGTCCTCAGCACGGACAATTATGGACCTGTTGGAGCATTTCCAGAGGAGGCTCCAGCAATGATCAGAGGGCTGAAACCTCTCTGCTGTGAGGCAAGGCTGAGAGAGTTGGGATTGTTCAGCCTGGAGAAGAGAAGGCTTCAGGGAAACTTTCTTGTGGTCTTTCAGTGCTTAAAAGGACCTATAAGAAAGATGGGGATGGACTTTTGAGGAGGGCCTGTTGTGACAGGATAAGGGGTGATGGTTTTAAACTGAGAGAGGGAGATTCAGTCTACATAGAAGGAGGGAATCTTTTACACTGAGGCTGTTGAAACAGTGGCCCAGGTTGGGCAAAGAGGTGGTAGATGCCCCATCCCTGGATACGTTCCAGGTCAGGTTGTGTGGGACTCTGAGCAACCTGCACTAGTTGTTGATGTCCCTGCTGACTGCATGGGGGCTGGACTTGATGACCTCTAAAGGTGTTTTCCAACCCAAGCCAGTCTATGATTCTATAAAATCCTGATGTGTTTGATGGAACAACCTTTTTCTGAAGGTATTTGCAGGGTTAGGTCCATTGGAGGTGCCTGTAGTGTGAAATGCTGGCTCTGACAGCAAGCTAATGATCTGATGTGGCTCCATTGTCTGTGTGGTGTATGAGAGCTGCCCAGGATCACCCCTCGGTGAGACAGCAGTGAGGGAGACCAGGACCCAGCAAGCATCCCTAGCATGTGGATGAGCACAGAGGCTCAGGATTTGGTGCCATTGGCAGATGCTATTTCATAAAAATGAAGCAAAAGCCCAGGCAGGCTGAGTGCTTTGCAGCAGGGTTTGTTGTGTAAGTCCCAGTGCTCTGTGGGAAGGTTTGCAGGCAGGTCACGCTGCTGTTTTCCTTGCCTGTTTTCCTGATGTTAGAGATGATCCCAGAGAAGTGTGGCATTGTTGCTTTGCCCTTCCACACTTCATGTTTCTCTAAAAGCAAAAGCTAAGCTCAGCAATCCCACCATAATGAATCTGGGAATGTGCACATCCTGCACCCCGTTATGTATGGGTTTTTTGTTTGTTTCTTTGGGTTTTTTGGTGAAGAGCAAGATGTAGCTGGTAATCACAGCATGAGCTGTGGATAAAAACCCTATCTTTTAAACCACAGAATCACAGGTTGGAAGGGGCCTCCAGGTCCAAACTCCCTCCTAAAGCAGGGTCACCCAAAGCAGTTTCGTGGATTCATAGAATGGTTTGAGTTGGAAGAATCCTTAAAGATCATCTAGTTCCAATCCCCCTGCCATGGGCAGGGACATCTTCCACTAAACAAGGTTGCTCAAGGCCTTATCCAGCCTGGCCATGAACACCTTCAGAGAGGGAGCTTCCATGACCTTCCTAGGCAACCTGTTCCAGCATCTCATCACCCGTATGGTAAATAATTTGTTCCTCATATCCAGTAGAAACCTGCTCTCCTCAAGCTTCAATCCATTCCTGGTTGCCCAGGATCACAGTGGAATAGGCTGCCCGGGGGATTGTGGAGTCTCCCTCTCTGGAGATATTCAAAACCCTCCTGGATGTGTTCCTGTGTGATCTGCTATAGGAAATCCTGCTCTGGCAGGGGGTTGGGCTGGATGAGCTTTTGAGGTCCCTTCCAGCCCCTGACATTCTGTGATTCTGTGATTTGGAATCTCTCCAGAGAAGGAGACTCTACAACCTCTCTGGGCAAACCTCCTCCAGGCCTCCAGCACCCAGAGCTCCAGCAAAGGATTTTTTCCTTAGATTCAAGTGAAACCTCCTGTGTTCCAGTTTGTGCCTGCTGCCCCTGGTCCTGTCACTGGGTACCACTGATAAGACCCCAGAACCATCCTCATGACCTCCACCCATTATATATTTATACCTTGCTGATGGCTTTTTCTTTTTTTAACTTTTTAAAAATGGCATTAAGCAGGTTAGAGGCTGAAAAATCCTCTCACAAAGCAGAGGCCAAGAAAAGTCACTTGAGGTGAGTAAACAAGTTGTCCTTTTTTTTTTTCCCTTCTTTTTTTTTAATTTATGAAAGCCATAAAACTGGGCCCATTGCTGCTTAAGGGTACCTTAAATAGAGAGTGTCCTTCAGTGCTGACAGGCATCCCAAGCAGCTTTTATAATAAACCTCTAATTATAGCTTAGTGACTCCATAGGTTCTCTGGATCAGCTTGGGAATATTGCACTGAAAAGCAGGGAGAACATTTCTGTTTCCTGTGGCTGGTGGGTAAACCAGATTTAGAGCTGGACCTGTGAACGTGGCACGAAGCCCTGTACTTATGGAGTGCTGGAGAGCTGTGTGTGTCCTGCTGTGTACTGCAGCTTGGGGATTAAACTCTGCATTTTGGGAAACACTTCCCCAATGCGGCAGTGTGGATTCCTGAATCCAGACCCCAGCTGAGCTGGTTGGAAGAGAGTTTGGCTGACAGCCAACTCCTGCAGCCCATCACCATCTTCTGACATCTGACACTTGGACTGAAGCCCAGCACTCAGACCCAGGGAGTTCAGTGAAAATCTCTGTTTTTTAAAGCAAAAGAAGACTTCCAGAGCTTCACAGTTATGGAGAAAAGCTGGAAAATTGGAGTTCTTGGGCAGGGATGGCAAGGAGGTGCCCTCCTCTCACCACTTCCCATTAGCCTGGTTATTTCCTAGTATGTTAGACTAGAAGCTGGTCTCATGGTATTCAGGGCTTGACTTAATGATGTTAGGAGTTGGCACGGCTGATACTGGCAGGTCGATTCTTTTCTCCTCCCTTTATTTCTTCCTTCCTTCCTTCCTTTTAATACCATCTCCTGGGGGATTCCAGCTGAAGTGTATTCATTGCTGAGCTGTTTCTTCTCCCTCGTGTGGCCAATGTCAGGTCTGGTTTGACTGTGGTTTGTTTCTGGCACGTAAGGGAAGGGCAGCAGGACAGAAGAGCTGTGTGTTATGTCCCTGCGCACTGTCGTGTTGTGGGCTCAGCTCCTCATCCACAAATAGCAAAGCTCCTTATCCATGCCACCAGAGCTTGTCCTGCTCTATCAGGACCAGTGAGTTCCCTGGTCTCTGAGAGACTTGCCTTGCTGTGCTGCTAGGTCATTTTGGGACCTTATTACCATTTCCATTGCAAACTTGGTTTCAGGACAACTAATCTGATCTAGTGGATAGAGATAACCACAGTCAGCTTTCTACCAGTGCATAAGGGTTTAGAGTGGTCCAGCACATGCTAAGGAGTAGAGGGAGACCACAGGGATGAGGATATGGAGATGCAGGGGTGAGGGAGGGCAAACCAAGACCTCCTGCTTATTTTGGACAAGGTTAAGAGGCTACATCATGGACATGTACCTGTCCAAGCAAGCAAAGCAGACCCAAGTCTCCTCCCAGCCACATGGGACCTCCATGGCTCTGCTCCTGCACAGCTGAGCGCTGACTGAAGAACAGAGTGTCAGTGGGGACAGGCACTCTGCTTGGTGCTTGCAAAGCTTTTCTCTGATGGTGCTGCCAGGGCTGAAGTTCACAGCGTTGTTTTTCTTCAAAGGAAGCAAGTCACCAGTGAGATTCTGCAGAATCCAGGAGCTGGATCAAACCAAGCTCTGAGCAGCTTGCTCTAGCTGANATGTTTTTCTTCTGCTCATGTAAAATTTGCCCATTAATTTGAGCAAAGAAGATTTTGCTTCCATTTCCAGACAATTTTGTTTGTCCTCTTTGTACAAACAAACACTGTTGTGCTCCAGGCATTTTTTTGGAGGGAGAAAAAAGATTTAGATTCTGGCTAAGGAATGCCAGAATCCTGGTTTCATGTCACTCTCCCCAGGCTGAGCCTCAGTCAGATCCATGCAAGAGCTGGGATTGGGACCCAGCAGACAGTTTGCTCCAACAGAGCTCCATCGTAGCAGGAAGAGCAAACTGGGAAGAGCAAAAATGGATCTGTTCATCTGTCCCACCTCAAGTAGAAAGAGAATTTATGGAAGAGGAGAGGCAGCAGGGTTTCTGAGCAGCAAATTGGATAGTAAGGAGGGATGTATAGGCAGTGGGAGGGGGCTGTGGTGTGTCAGCTCTTGTGTTTGCACTGAGTCCCGCTGACCTTCCCTCTGTGTCCACTCCTGAGTTGAGCTGTTGCTGGTCTCTGCAAGAGCTGAGTATTCCTCAATGGCAGAAACAAGCATAGAGCTTGTTCCCTCATCTCTTTGCCTCACAATTATGAATACATTTCCTTTAGGAGAAAAAAAAAACCCAACAAAAAACAAAGGATTTTTCTTGGGGAAAACCTGCTTTAAAATTACACTGGCACCTGAAAGTGTTTTGCCTGCCACATTACAGCCAACACCTAAGGATGCTCTTGCTGAGCATCCACCCTCGAGGAGCACTTTGCTCCATTTTCAGCCTTGGTTTGGATCATCACACGCTGCTCTTAAGTAGCCATTTACTGTTTCCCATCTCTTTGGCAGAGGAGCAAGAGAATAAAACATTAAAAGAGGAATGTGATTATAATCCTGTAAAGATTGACAGAGGGATTTGGCAGCGGTTCCAGCCTGGGAGTGCAGTACAGAATATTTTATTCATTTTTGAGAAATTATTAGATTTCAAGCTGACAGTTTAAGTGACAAATCACCTTAAAAAAAGACATTGTGGACAGTGTAAAAACTGTCAGTGTGGTTTTTCTTTGCTAACTGTGGGATTTGCAAGGTCTGTGCACCAAAAATAATAGGCTTTAGNAAGTCACCAGTGAGATTCTGCAGAATCCAGGAGCTGGATCAAACCAAGCTCTGAGCAGCTTGCTCTAGCTGAAAGTGTCTCTGCTGACTGCAGGGACAGTCAGACTAGATGACCTTTAAAGGTGCCTTCCAACCCAAACCATTCTATGGTTTTATGCTAATCCATCAGAAGTTCCTTCTGCTTGTCCATCAGTCCTTGAAAATCTGGATCATGTTTGCACTGCTGCTTGATAGTTTTCCTCCAGAGTAGTGTTTAGAGGCTTAAGTTTCTTCTTTTCCTCCCGGCTGAAATATGAGGTTCCTTCAACCCAAAGAGCTGAAGCTTCTCCTAGCTGATGCTCCCAGCAAGAGCATCTTTTCTTTCTCCAAATATTTTGAAGCTCATGATAAAATTGCAAGGCTTTGGCAGTGCCACTTTGGGTGCTATTTGTGTGCCAAACCCTGCTGAATATGCCTTTTATCCCAGCTTTGTAACAGTAGCTGTTGGAGGGGGAGCTTCATGGGAGAAGTGCTTTCAGAAGAATGCTTTTATAAAGGAATGCTGTCCTGCAAAAAACCAAAGTGTAGTGCAAGGGGGGGNTGTCAGCTCTTGTGTTTGCACTGAGTCCCGCTGACCTTCCCTCTGTGTCCACTCCTGAGTTGAGCTGTTGCTGGTCTCTGCAAGAGCTGAGTATTCCTCAATGGCAGAAACAAGCATAGAGCTTGTTCCCTCATCTCTTTGCCTCACAATTATGAATACATTTCCTTTAGGAGAAAAAAAAAACCCAACAAAAAACAAAGGATTTTTCTTGGGGAAAACCTGCTTTAAAATTACGCTGGCACCTGAAAGTGTTTTGCCTGCCACATTACAGCCAACACCTAAGGATGCTCTTGCTGAGCATCCACCCTCGAGGAGCACTTTGCTCCATTTTCAGCCTTGGTTTGGATCATCACACGCTGCTCTTAAGTAGCCATTTACTGTTTCCCATCTCTTTGGCAGAGGAGCAAGAGAATAAAACATTAAAAGAGGAATGTGATTATAATCCTGTAAAGATTGACAGAGGGATTTGGCAGCGGTTCCAGCCTGGGAGTGCAGTACAGAATATTTTATTCATTTTTGAGAAATTATTAGATTTCAAGCTGACAGTTTAAGTGACAAATCACCTTAAAAAAAGACATTGTGGACAGTGTAAAAACTGTCAGTGTGGTTTTTCTTTGCTAACTGTGGGATTTGCAAGGTCTGTGCACCAAAAATAATAGGCTTTAGCCAAGCTGTGTGTGGAGACTGAGAGCGATGAGTCCCTGGTATTAATGTTTTGTGTTATCAGAGTATCAGCACTGTTGGCCTCCAGGGATTTTTATACCCCAGTTAAGGGCAATGCTGCCTGTCCCAGTATGCTCAGGGGGATTTCTTGTTCAAAAGGAATGTTTTCTAGGACAGAACTTACTTTTGCTTTTGTTATCTCCTTGCTCCCACAAACCATTTGTGAATGGGACAGGAAAATTGCTTCTCTACCCTTATCTCCAGCCTCTCCCAGCTGCAGTTCAGATCTGTTACTAAGCATATTGACTGTTTAGGTATGTTATCCAGCATGGGAAGCAGATCCCCAGGGAGGTTGTGAAATCTTCTCTGAAGACTTTCAGGACCTGTCTGGATGCCCTCCTCTGACCTGAGCTAGATTATGGTCCTGCTCTGGCAGGGGGGTTGGACTTGATGATCTCTTAGTGTCCCTTCCAACCTCTGACATCCTGTGACTGACAAGAGTTCCTCATCCCACAATATCCCAGCTCACAGCAGTAGCTGAGTTAATGATGCAAACCTCTCCAGGCAGTGCAGGAATGGAGCCCTGCAGGATGCTGCGGGCTTGAGGGGTTTGGATGAAAGGGAAACCAGTGCTCTTCTGTTTCAACCAAACTGGGTGATCACACAGAGGATCAGAACCCCATTAGGCCTTGTAGGAAATATGTAGCAGAGTGATGATTTCTGCTTTCAAATAATAGACAGTAAAATGTAGACATTTGTGTCCCCTGTGGCCCTCAGAGCATCCTTATGGACACTGAAATGAAAATGAGAGGAGGCTCTGCTCCCTGGTTTCCTTTTCTTGGAGAAAGAAGCTGGATGTCATTTACAGCATCACAGAATGGTAGGAGTTGGAAAGGACCTCTGAAGATCACAGTGTCCAACCTCCCTGCTAGAGCAGTATCACCTAAAGCAGATCACATAGGAACATGTCCAGGCAGACCTTGAAAGTCTCTAGAGATGGAGACTCAACCACCTCTCTGGGCAGCCTGTCCCAGTGCTTTGCCACCCTCAAAGTAAAGAAATTCCTTCTCATATTTTGAGGGATTTTCCTATGTTCAAGTTTGTGCCCATTACCTCTTGTCCTGTCTCTGGGCACCATTGAGAAGAGTCAGGCCCCATATTCCTGCCTCTCCACCCCTTAGATATTTGTAAGGATTGATAAGATCCCCCCTCAGCCTTCTCTTCTCTAGACTAAACAGCCTCAGGTCTCTCAGCCTTTCCTCAAGTGAGAGATGTTCCTGTCCCCTCAGCATCTTACCAGCTCTGTGCTGGACTCTCTTCTGTAGTTCTTTGTCCTTCTTGAGTAGGGATGCCCAGAACTGGGCACTTTACTCCGGATGAGGCTGAGCTTTAAGCTTAATGCTGCATATACCTCTCTTTTAAAATCCAACCTGAATAGGATTTAAAGGTTTTTAAACTCTGCAATAGGAGCTTATAGCTCAACAAGAATATTCCCTAATTCCTCTTAAAGACGGAAAAAATGACTAAGGTAGATATGAATTGGAAAATTATCTGCTGGTGAATTCTTTGAGACTGGGCATAAAATTAATCTCTCCTTAAGTGAAAATAAACATCCTGGAGTAGATAGGTGTGTGGTGCTGGAGGGCTGAAGACATCCTCTTCTGCTTCTGGCAGGCAAGAAAAGCTTGGCTGGAGGAGGTCCTGAGTGTTCTGACAATCAGCAATTGACTGGAGATCTGGAAACCACTCTGGACAAACTGGAGCTGTTTGGCTCTAGAGAAAAGGGAAGGAGGAGAAATATCTTCAGCTGCCTAAAAGGGAAAGTGGGGCTTGCTTTCTGCGTTTGCAGTGCATAGGGCAGGAGGTCATGGTCCTAAATTTGTAGAGAAGAAAGTTTGGATGAAACATTGGGCAATACTTTGCCTGAAAGTAGCAAATGGTGATCTGAAGAACTTGTGGAGTGTCAGTTGTTAGAAGATGACAATGGCTTGGAGATACCTTTCTAATGTTTCTTGCTGGTGGTTCAGTGTGATGAAGGTGCAGCTGATCCTCCTACAAGTGCAAATTGTCTTGATCCTTTCTTGTGCTTCCTTCCTGGAGCACTGGCATGGAGTGCTGAGGCTAGAAAGGGTTGTCTGCAGGCTAAAATAAGCAAGGGATGACAAGTGATGTTCTGGGGCTTCAATTTTCAGGCACTTAAGATGAGTGAAGTGACTAAAGATGCTATAAGTTTGCATGCCTGTCTACAAAATCAGATGTTGACTGGGAGTATTTTATGCTCTTTGAGTCTAAAATTGAATGTTGTGGATGTTAAATTTGCCTCTCTGGATGACAGAGCCCTTCCAGGACACTGGGTCACTTGATTTGGAAGAGGCAGAGAGAAGCTGTGAGTGATGTTGCCTTAATTGTAGCTATTTCTCTTTAGAGAAATAGCAATGCAGACACATTCCCAGCTCTGTGTAAATGCTGGAGAAATAGAATCAGCCAATTTTAGAGATCCTAAATGGTGACTTCTCAGTCCTCTAACTGTACTTGGGAATGGGAACCTTTTTAAAACAGCATCCCCCATGCAGGGAGCCAGCAGGACCAGCCAGTCTCTGCTGGGCTATCTTGGGAGGTCCCAGGTGGCTGAGAAGCATTTCCTCCACATGCATCCTTTGCAAGTCAGGACCATGTTCTGCAGCATCCTCTGCCTAATCATTCCTCCAAGAGTCTTATCAAAGATGCCAGTCTGATGCAAATTTCTTCCTTCTTTTTTTGTTTTTTTTTTTTCTGTAGGGAACAACTGATTTAGTATCAAGAGCAGGGAGCAGATCTGTGGTATAGATTCACCAACAAGGTGCAAAATCTCAGGCCAGGTAAGAGAGTTGCTTCTTCTTTGGTCACAACAGTGCATCCTTGGACATCACCTTTTTTACCAGATCCACACAGATCATCTCAGATCTCAAGGCATAAATGAACCTTTTGCTGCTTGCTGGATATAGCAACCACCTTCAATCAACTGCTGGGAGCCTGGCATTTCTCCCTCCCTTTTCATGAGCCTGCTGTCCCAGCTGGTTCATAAACCCCCAGGTATGTGAGGAAGGCTTACTCTCTGGGTTGGCTCTGATATTTGGGGAATATATTCTCCATTGTTGAACAGTTTGCAGGGTTTGAGCAGCTCAGTCAAGCCTGAGAACACCATAAGCCTTGGAGAGGATGGCAGTGGGGTGGTTGCTTGTGACCAGTGGCTCTGGAGGGCAGTTGAAGTCCCTGAGGCAGAAGGACCAGAGTGTAGCATGGCTATCAGATGTGAGACATGAAAATCTGAAAGACTTTTGGAAAAATGCCTGTCTTGGCTGTCCTTGTTGCTGTTTCAGTGATAAGTGACCGAACTGTTTGCGTTTGCTGCTCGGAGCAACCTCAACCCCTGCCCCTTGCCCCAGCTCTCTCCTGTAGTATTTTACTTGCAGCAGCAACTACAGGCAATTCAAGGAGGAGCTCCCAGGATAAAACCAGCATATAGTGCCAAATGTGCAGGGGTTTTACTCTGCTTTTCAGAATTAAGGTTTTGAGAAACTCAGCTTTTTCTCTGCCTCCAGTTTCTATTTAAACCACCTTTAATTTTAGGGAGTGTGAAGCCACTCAGGCTGCTGTGATCAAGGTCACTCTTCTTAATTTAGTTACTCCAAGGATCATGAAAAGTTGTTTATTGAAGTCTTGGGCATATGTTGAGTCCCTAAAGGAGTGTGTGGATGGTATTAAACCTGCCATAGCATTGAGCTTGTATAATACAGGGAGAGGAGCAGTAGTGTTGCTGACAGGGAGGGATGGCAGATAAGCAACCGGGGCCATGCCGTTATCACTTTATTTGGGAGGCTTCAGCGTTGTGCAAGTTGTTGCAGGACATTTGCAGAAATTGCTGGAATAAAAACCCACTCTATCAGCAGTCTACTATTTGTTTCTTATTATATGTTAAACTTTTTCTGGCCTAGAAAAGGTTGTCACCTGTTATGTCAAGGTCTCGGCATTCAACGCTGGGATCTTGCCAAGTGTGTTGAAATCTAATTGGTGCAGAATAAGCCTTCCCTTCACTTTGGGAGAGGGGGAGAAAAGCAAAAGCTGTGGCATCTAGCAGGCATCTACAGTTTGGTTTTGGGGTTTTTGTTTTGTTTTTTTTTGCTTCTTCTCTGAACACTTGTGATTTGCCAGACTCAGGGCTGAATTTTTGCTCTGGTTTTGTGCTCACTTTGTGTTTCTTGTGAATTGAACTGAGAAAAGAACATGCAGCAAACAGCAGCAGCATGCACCCAGCATTGTGGGTCTGGGGGCAGCTTGGTCCAAGTGTGGCACTGCAGAAGGGAATATCAGGAAACCTGAGTGCTTAGCAGCACAAAACCTTTATCCATCCTTTGACTCTTGTCCAATTCCTTTGCATTCTTTTAATTTTATTTTTTTTAACTGCTGCTGAGATTTGGTCTGAACTATGACAGCCATCGTGGGTGTTTTGTGTCTGCAGGATTTTGGATGAGGTTTGGAGGGTACCTTCTCTAGTTGTGGTGGATCTCTGCTAGTTATTTGTTGAAATCTTTCAGTGCTGCTTGTTTTGTTCCATTAAAATAAATAACTTACTTGCTGGTGGTAAGCAAAGGGTATAGTCAGCAGGATCCAAGCTGTGGGGCTTTGGCAGGGGACTTCAGCCTGAGCACACAGACTGGCTGAAGCAGAGGCACTTGGAGTGTGCTGGGGAGGGGGGGTGCGAGAACCTATCGCTGGCCATGCTTGGGCAGGAGCAGCATACAAGCCTGAATTTTCCTTCAGTGAAGAATCACAACATAATTTTGCTATTTTTCATCTTTATTATGAGCTCTGGCTCACCTTTTTTCCAGGGTGACTCTTTGTTTTGCAGTGTGCTGTTTTCTAGCCCTGCCTGAACTTCATCCCAGAAATCCACTTGGCGAGTTATCCCTTCAGACAGTTAAGTTTAGAAATTATGAAATGCTTTGGGCTGGCTCTGCTGCTTCTCCGGGGATGAGGGAGCAGAGACTGGGCAGCAGCAGAGGAAAATGGAAGGGAGAGAGAAGCCCAAGCTACAAGCAAAACTGGAGGTTATATATAGCTGCAGGCTGTGGCGCGTCGGTCGGGGTGCTCTGATTGCTTCTCTAAATATGTTCAGCCACTGAGGTTTCCTGAGAGCTGGGGAGCAGCATCTCTGGATTCCAGCACGCTGCAGTTGGGAGGTTTTGAATTTTTGCTGGTTGGAAGGCAGCAAGGTTGAGTGCTTGGTGATAATTCAGCAAAGTTGGTTAACTTCCAATCAGGGAAAGCCCCCAAGATGTGTGTTTTGGGGTGCTTCGGTGAGGGTGCACTGTGGGAGCATGGTGGGTTGGAGACACTTTAAACTGACCAGTATTTTATTTTTACTGTTAGCACTTACCAGCCAAGGATCACCTTCTCCTCTGGAGGTGCAGCAGCAATCTTCAGCATAACATCTTTTCTTCCAGCCCTGAATCCCAGCACATCTGAAGTCTGCAGGCACTTTAAAGATGCTCATGAGCGTGGAGAAGGAACTGGAGAGCGACAGGCTGAGGGTGTGGTCCCTTGTGCAGGTAGGTCACCACTGCCACCTCAGGCTCTGTGTGCCATGTGGACCATGCACCCATCTGTCTAGCATAACCTGGGCAGAGAAATGTGGTGTGTTGCAGTGGATGGCAGGATTCTCCTGGGAAGGCTGTTCTAGCCCCAGGGCTGAAATTAATAATCATGCAATGGTTTCCTGTTTAACCTTTGAGCCCTTGGTCAGTATAGGTCTTGGGCTGTGCCCTCAGGTGAACTTCAGAAGGGAGTGATTTATTGTTTTAATTTGCTTCTTGGGCAGTTCAGATGTCATTCCTGTGTGTTTGTGTGTTTCTGCTGGCTGGTGCTCCTCTATCTTTGCTAGAGCACTGATTTTTTTTTTTTTTTTTTTTTCCCCACAACCTCTAAGAATCACAGAACTTAATACATGTTCACCTGTCCCATGGTGTGGATGAGGGGTCAGGAGAGCAGTGCATTTTCCCCATGGTGTGGATGAAGGGGCAGGAGAGCAGTGCATTTCCCCCTGGTGTGGGGGAAGGGGCAGGAGAGCAGGGGGGTTTNGTGGATGAGGGGTCAGGAGAGCAGTGCATTTCCCCATGGTGTGGATGAGGGGTCAGGAGAGCAGTGCATTTTCCCCTTGGTTTCTGTGGATGGAAGAAGTGTGCTGGGAACAAAGCACTCCGGTTTTCCGCTGCACCACTGCACGTCTCCGAAGGCGAGGTTGGAGCTCGTACCCGAGGAGAGCCATTTTCTTTGTAAGAAATGAAGCTCTATGGTTGCCTCTAGTGAGCAGATTGGCAAGAAATTCATTTAGCCAGCTCATGGCTGTGTGATAAATGACAGTGTCCCCATGGAAATGGGGATTTTCAAACCCTGCGGTGATTTCTGCCCAGCTTGTGCCACGCCTGGAGACTGCTTGTTTCTAGACTTCATTAAATAATCAGCCTTGGGAGTTGAACAACTGGACTGATGCTGTTTGCTGTAGCTTTTCTGACACACTTCCAGTTCTGCAGGCTAAATCCAGTCTGTTAAACTGGTAGGAATAAACCAACAGGCCCTGCTGTAGCATGTGATGTGCTGGGATCCACGTGTGCCCTCAGCCACCTGAGAGCTGTCCTCCTTGAAGCTGCCTCAGTTAATTGCATACTAGATGGGTCCTCAAATACCTTATGGCAGTGATCTTGCAAATGCTCTCTGGGTTGTCTTAGAATGATGAAATGGCTTGGGTTGGAATGAACTTTTAAAGGTCATCTACTCCAACCCTCCCCAGCAGTGAGCGGGGTCATCTTCAACTGGAGCAGGTGGCTCAGAACCAAAAATTCTGTCCTCATCTTCCTATAGGCCCCCTTTGAAGTACTTAAAGGGCACAATAAAGGTCTCTTGGAACCGTTTCTTCTCCAGGCTGAACAACCACAACTGTGTCGGCCTGTCCTCACAGCAGAGGGGTTCCTACTGTCTGACCATTTTTGTGATGTCCTTTGGCCCTGCTCCAACAGGTTTCCTGTGCTGAAGACTCCAGAGCTGGACCCAGCACTGCAGGTGAGGTCTCAGCAGAACAGAGGGACAGAATCCCTTACCTCAACCTGCTTATCATATGTCTCTTACCATTGTAGGTGGAGATTTTGGCAGGAGAATAAAGCTTTTGCACCCTCTCTCTGCTTTGGTAAACAAGAGTCAGGGTCTCCTGGGAGGGAGAAGGCTGTTCAATTTTATATCCCTGAAAGACAGTGATAATGTGTTTGGATGCTATGTGTGGAAGGTCAGTGGGTAAGTGAGAAGGACTCCTGATGTTACAGTGCAGAAATTCATGTTGTTTATTACTCAGAGGCTTTCACCTGGTGACAGATTACGGCACTAGCAATGTGTCATCCTCCCTGTGTGCCCACGGTCCTGCGCTGGCACATGGAGGCTTTCCAATGTTGTCTTAGGCAGCCTGAAGAACCAAACTCAGCATCTCTGCTCTAGGGCTTGGCCTCTTTTCTCTCCACTCGTCCTTCCCCCCTCCCCCATCCTTTGGTGTCCTCTCCCTCCCAATTCATTTGTTTTTAAAATGATTGTGCTATTGTCTGCATCAATATGCGCATAGCCTGTCTTGTTTTTCTCTTGGACTCCAAGTGCAAAGCAAATCTGTTTATGGTTTTGGTGAGCTAATTCTTCCCCACCCTGGATTTTTAAATAGACTCTTTCTTTACCAAGCTTGCCGAGCTTGCAGGATGCATTGAAGTAATGGGAAAAACGTGTTGTGTGTTACCCTTGCTTTCTGTAAAGCTCTGCTTGCAGCACCCTGCTCCTAGCAGTCTGCTTGGGAAGTGCACATCTGGATGCTGAAGTGAGTAGAAGACTTGGAAATAGGAAAATGGGAGTTTAGTCCAGTCAGAGGGGGAAGTGTTTCTTGGATTGTGGAGCAAAATCTAGTGAGCTGTGCTTGGATATCCCTTCAGTGATTTGACTTCTGCAAATCCCAGTCCTTGGGCTCAACTGTTCCCTGGACTGCCTCTTGCCTTCAGACAAGCTCTTCCAAAGCAGTCCTTGTCTTGGACCTCGCAGGTGAAGAATAGTGAGGGGTGCTTTTGGCGTGTGAACAGTCAGCTGGATCAAGGGCTTGGTGTGTCACTGGTGTGTTGAAAATGTTATTTTTACCTTTTGATTTAATCCTTCCTCTGAATCAATGTCAGACCTGTCTGTTTTGGTAACAACCTCTTCTGAATCTTTATGGGGGGACTGCACAGTGTGGTCCTGCTCTGTGCACAGCATCTTCACCAGGGTGCTTTGGCTTCTGGGGTGCAGAGCTCAGCTCCACTGTGGGACCACTGGAAAAGCCCCAGGGACGGTGGTGTCCATGATGCCTGGCCAGTGGCTCAGCTGCAAGCACAGGTGCAGGAGCTCTCCTAAACTCTGCTGCTGCATCTCCTCACCTCACCTGCTTGTTATTTATTTCTACTGCAAAACTATGAGCTGCTTGTGACTGGTGATGGAACAGGAGCTCTATGTGGAGGTGGCCATTGCACGTGCAAATGCACTTCTCCAGCTCCAGCTTCGTAGGGCAGATGTTGGCTTGGCTGAGGCCTCTGGGTGCTCCTGTAACATAAATATGCAGGAGTAGGATTTCAAAGCAAGCACATATTTGACATAGTTGATGTCACACCGCTTCAGCCCCGTGTTTAAAACTCATGGATCTGCAAGCTGGTTTGGTTGCTAATAACCCACTAGAGGTGCTTCTGCTGTTCTCACAGAGGGCTGAGGGCTTGATCCTGGTCAGATGAGGTGTTTGTACTGAAGACAGGACCCATGGTGTGAAAAACATGAGGTTCTTTCACAAGACTGAGTGTTTTGCATTAAAGTTTTTGTCCCAACTACAGCACTGGAGGTGCTCCTCACCAGGGTTTGCAGGCTGGTGTGGTGGAGTGACAGCAAGGTCCTCTGGTGAGCAGCCCTAAAGTAGAAAAGGTCTGGGGCAGAGTTATCATGCTCACATGGCTGGCATCAGCTGCCTCTGCTCTGCCAGTAAAGTTGAGTTAGGAAAAAGACTTAATTTCCCCACTTTTTCAGAGAATTTTGTCCTGAGAGCAAATGTTCACCTGCAAATCCACAGCAGAGTGCAAGGTAAAGAATTCCTCGCTTGAGGGCTTTGCAGAGCAGAAATCTTTCACCTGGCAATGCTTGCCTGGGTTTTTATCTGTAAGAGTCTTAGTGGTGGCAAAGTTCTCTCTCCTTTATCTTCCCTCTTCCTCTTGATCTGATGGAATTTGGTGCTCCCTAGGAAGGTGATGGTTCAAGCTTAGCACCTAACAGCACTCATCGTTCCCCAGGCAGGTGGCCATAGCCCTGAGTGTGGAGCTGTGAGGCTGTTCTGGGATCTGACCACAGTGGTCTACCTGTGCATTCATTTTCCTATCTCCCCAGGCAGTCTGTGCAACTGGAATTTTCCCACCTCACAGCTTAGATGCTGTTTTCCTCATGCCCTTGAATCCCCTTCCCTTCATCCCTCCCTTGCTACTCATGTTTCTTATTGAACATCTGCCTGAGAACTATCTGCTCAGGCTGTGTATGCAGCATCAGTTTAACAAATTAAATTGCTTGTACACAGAAAGATGAGGCCACTTCAATGCTGCTTCTAAGCTTCTTGGCTAGACCTGCACCAAGCATTCTGACTCTGCTTTCACTGTGCAGCCCTCCTTTTATCACAGGGAAGGAGAATTCCATCCCGTGTGGCCTTTTCCAAACCACTGTTTGTCATCAGCTGAGAGTTACCAGAGTGCTATATCAGTGGATATGGTTTGATTCTCTGTTGTATTAAGAGTGGCATCTGTTTATGGGAAGGATTTGGGGTTTGCAGTTCTCATTTGGGCCACGCTGGAGGTCAGAGGGGTTTGCAGTGCTGCAGCCTAGGCTCTGCTGTTCTTTTGGGCTCTGTGAGCAAGGTGAGCTGCCTCCCCCAGGAAGGCATGGGGGTCCATGAAGAGATTGGGGCACTGCTGGGGGTTCCAGCAGTGGCTATCTTCACTCTGAAGATTTGTGGGAGCTGCCAGCCTGGATGGCACCAAGATGCCTTCAACTAGCCCTGCTGGGTGAGGATACCCTGAGGGTGTGTTAGGCACAGCAAAGGACATTTCTAGTTGTTGTGAATGCGCTGGGGTATGCCAAGAGAGGCTGTAGGCAGATTTTCTTCAGGAAGACAAAGTTCTGTGCCCATGGCCCATGGGTGAAGGCCATTGGGTTGTTTTTATAGCACAGAACTGATGGCACAGCAAGTTGAAAGAGAGACCTTGTGGGAAGGGAAAGGCTTTTTGATGTTTGACTCAGAGCTAAGGCTGCAATGTGCTGTTTCATCCAGAGATGTTTATGAATGAAGATCAAATTCAAGGGGAAGCTCAGGAATGGGAAGGTTCTTAGTCACTGAAGGGCACTCTTCAAATGAAGGTGATTAACTGCAGAGAAGAAACACCTCCTAATCTCCCAGCTCTGTCTGCAGCCTTACAAGTGCTGTGGTGATTCAGCTGTCTGCAGCACTCGGGGAGTTGCCTGTCCCAGCAAACCAAACATGCTGCAAGTTTTATTTCATTTGTTTCCAAAACAACCCTTGGAGCAAGTTGGCCTGGAAGGGAAACTGATCACGATTCTTCATGCCATTAAAATGCAGCATAATCCCTTGGCAGTGTTTTGTGTGCAAACTGGGAGGGTTTCTGACTAAAGGTGACCCATTAAAAGGATGATCTCTGATAAAGAACTAGGCTGGGGACTCTCAAGCCCTGGGTTCAATTACTTGCTCTGCTATGAGCTTCCTGTGACCTTGGGTGAGTTATTTAAAACTGCTCTGTGCCTCATTTCCCTTTCTGTAGCACTGATGACAGCATTTCCCTTCCAGCCAGGAGCTGTGGCAGCAGGACAGCGATCTGTACCCTTTTCCAGAGCTGGCCTGTGAGGAACCTGCTTGGAGTAGAAAGCAAGACCATCTCATGGGCCTTTCTTGTGTTCTCCTAGGGTAAACAGAATGGGATGATCCATTTAAATGGTTTTATAGGTGCTCAGAGAACCTGTTCTGTGGGATCATGGAGTTCTTGGCATAACTGCGGACATGCAGTAGCAAGGTGGCTGCTCCTTGAGCTGAGAAGTCTTCTGTAGCATCACTTTGAGTTCTTTCAGCTTTAAATTGATGGTCAGGTTGGGTAGAGCAGGTTTCTGGTACTCCTTGGGCATCCTGAAGTTTTCTTCAACATGTTCTTCTGTGTTTTCTCCTGTTCTGCATTCTGCTTTAAATGCAGGTGGATGCTAGGGCAAGGTGATGGCTTTGTGAATGAGGATGCTGGCACATGTAGCTGCTCCCCACCACAGCATGTGAATGTGCCTTGGGCAGGTTTTTTCATCTTTCCCCACTTTGGTTTCCTCCTCAGTAGTGGGAGGGCACAGTGCTGACCACCTCTTTTACCCTTTCCTAGATGTCAGGAGAGGGTTTTCAACATTCCTGAAACGTTCTAAAGCTTCCCAAATGGAAAGGCAGACAGCTAAGAGGGCAGGAGGCTTGCTGGCTCCCATGTTATGTTCTGAGGCCTCCTTGTCATTCCCATGGAATAAGCCCATGGGAAGCTTCCACATGACAGCCACATCCATGCTGCAGCAGAAGCTGCCTCCAGCTACCTGTTTATTCAGGAGTGATGCTGAACCTCCCTCACCCTGCAGCCTCTCATCCCTCTGCCAGAGCAGCAGTGGTCCAAGGATGGAGCTGGGAGAGCTGCTGGCCCGAGAACCTCTGCTCCACGTCAGCAACCAAGCTCCAGGCATTGTGAGATGCTGTGGTTGAGTAGGTGGAAAGGAGCATCTTTGAGATGTGGCAGAAAATCAGGGCTTGTGATCTTTGTGGGTGGGTAGAAAAGCTGTTGGGGAGTATCTAACTCTCCAGAAATAATGCGCGCACAGATCTCCCTGGTTCCCTCTGGCCATGTAGCTGGGTCCAGTGGCTTGTGCAGGCTGGGGAGAGGCACACCAAAGCAGCTTGGCAGCAGAGTGTAAATTGGAGCCAGCTCTTTCATCTTTGGTGTGAATATCTGTTGTATGAAGTTGTTACCACCCATGCAAGAGGCATGGCCCAGCAGTTGGGAAAATACATCCCTTTAGGACAGAAGCTTTGCTTTCATCTCCAGGCTGCTTCTAGATCGAGGGTTGTCAGCCCCAGACTTCAGGTAGATCTGCCCTTAAACTGTGCCTGTAGCTGTGAACCCTCCAGTAAAACTGTGTCTGGAACAGCAGACCTGATGCTGGCAAAAGGGAAGAAGTCAGACTGTGGATACAGGGAATGTGGTATCTTCAAGCACTTACCCTGTGTGGAACCCGCCCAGAGAAGGGCCATGAGGATGATCAGAGGGCTGGAGCCTTTGAGGAGAGACTGAAGGAATTGGGGCTGTTTAGTCTGGAGAAGAGAAGGCTCCCAGGTGACCTTGTTGTGGCCTTTCAGTTTCTTAAGGGGGCCTAGGAGAAAGCTGGGGAGGGACTTTTTAGGATGTCAGGTAGTGATAGGACTGGGGGGAGTGGAGCAAAGCTAGAAATGGGTAGTTTCAGACTGGATGTTAGGAAGAAGTTCTTCACCATGAGGGTGGTGAGACCCTGGAAGGGGTTGCCCAGGGAGGTGGTGGAAGCCTCATCCCTGGAGGTGTCTAAGGCCAGGCTGGATGAGGCTCTGGATGGCCTGACCCAGTGTGAGGTGTCCCTGCCAATGGCAGGGGAGTTGGAACTAGGTGATCCTTGTGGTCCCTTCCAACCCCAACTGATTCTATGATTCTATCTCCTTTTCCCCTTGTGTGGTTTGTGTGGACCTCATGCTGGGACAATGCACATTGGAGGCTGCAGACTGTTCCCTAAGTTGTGGGGAAGCTTGTTCAAGCTTCTTTGAGGAGGGTGAGCTCCAGACTGGTGTGGGGGGGAGATCACAGAGACATGTGATCTTCTGGGAGCCTTCAGAATTTTCTCTTGGAAGATCATAAAAGAAGATCTGAAAAGGGTCCAGAGCACAACAGAGGGTGCTGTGGTTGCTTAGCCTGGACAAAAGGAGGCTTGGAGGAGACCTTCTTGCTTTCTTACAGCTACCTGAAGGGAAGTTGGAGACAGATGGGTGTTGGTCCCTTCTCTGTACTAGCAAGTGATAGAATGAGAGGAAATGGCCTCAGGTTGTGACAGGGGAGGTTTAGATTGGACATGGAGAACAATTCTTCCTCAAAAGGGTTGTCAAGTCCTGGAACAGGCTGCTCAGGGTTGTGTAGATGTGGTGCTGAGGGATGTGGTTTGGTAGTGACCTGTCAGCGCTGGGTTAACAGTTGGACTTGATGATCTGTTCCAACCAAAATGATTCTATGGCTCTCTGAGATGTTCTGGGAGGAAGCTCAGCAAACCTCCCTTGGGGAGAATCTAAAATGTCATGGAAATAACTTGTGGCAGGGGGAAGGAGGGGCGAGGAGAAGATGCCAGGCCATGGGGAGGAGGCCAACAGCAAACTCCTAACAGAGGTGATCCCTGGTGAAGGGTTCCAGGACACCTGTATGCTCTGGGACATGGCAAGTGCTGTGTGGCTCACTGTAACATGAATAGCCCTGCTATGAGCAAGGCTTGGCCAGTGGTGAGCTGCAGCCCTGTGGGACGTAGCCCAAGATGGCAAATTGAATAAGCTAAAAGGTGAGGACATCTCTTTCTCTAACAGCTTTTCAGCGCTCACCAGCACTTGCCAGGTGGTGATGAGATTTGTGCCTGATTTTAGAAGCAAGGAGAGGATGAAAGGTAAGAGTAGGAGCAACTGGCCCTGAATTGTGGATGCTGCCCCTAAGAGCTTGCTGCATCCTTTTGATGTGAAGGCAGATGGTCTAGAACCTCAGAGGGAGTGGCTGTGCAGCTCTCCAGTGTTTTGGACAGTGCTACAAATCACTTCCAGCTGTCACTGGGAGGTATGTACAGCTTCACAGCGTTAATCCAGGGGGAGTTCACTTAAAAAAACCTCTTGCTTGACTTGCTCTGCCAGATCCTGGCTGCTGGGGTAAGCAGCTTGGTGTGAGGATTTGTGTGATCTGAAGAGCTTTACCCTTGTGGGTTTCACCATGAAGTTGCCTTGTCTGCTTCTGACTTGACTGAGGCCGAGTCCTGCAGGCTGTGCAGGGAGGTGGTGGAGTCACTGTCCCTTGAGGTGTCCAAGAAACATGTAGACATGGCACTTACAGGACATCTTTAATGGCCATGGTGGTGTTAGGTTCGTGGTTGGTCTTGATGATCTTGGAGGTCTTTTCTGATTGACACAGTTCTGTGATTTCAGTCTGCTCTCTCCCAGCCCAAGGAAGAAGCAGGTGCCTGGAGGACCAGATTCTGCTAACATGTCTACAATCTGGACTGCTGCCCTAGAAGTGAAAGGTTCTATCCTGCCACCATCACCCTGGGATTCACAGGCTGTCTGCTGGCACAGCATAAATGTGATTTTTATGTTACTGTCCCCTGTGCTGATGACTCCTGCAGTTTAGCTCATCTTGCTACTTCCTTGGTTACTGCAGTGTACTGTGCCACTCACCCTAATGGTGATGGTGAATGTTTTAGCCTGGTGGAGTGAGAGCAGCCTTCTTTCCTTCCTGAAAAAGGAGAAAGTCTTGGTGTCTGTTTTCTCTGAGGTTATGCCATAGACTGTAATGCTTTTGATGCTGTAAATCAGGACTATTTCTGTTACCTGTGGGACACTTTGCACTGAAAACTTTCCCATGTTGGTTTAAGGATCAGGAAATGTTGATCCCTGAAAGACAGCTTTTCTTCAGGTTAAATCAGCTCTAGTGAAATGAGAGCCTTCAGATAGGCAGTCTGATTTAGTTTTGTGTTTAATTTCATTTCATTCTTTGGTTATTCCCTTATTCCTATGGATGGATGTCATTCCCATCCCACTAGTCCTGTGCCCAGTCTGGTCTAACTCACACAATGGTTTGTGCAGGGTGGGATGGTTTCTAGAGAGCAGAATGCAGCTGCCAACTCTCCTTTAAGCAGCATAATGACAGAAAACAGGCACAAATCCTGTCCCTGCTTTCTTCTATCACCTGTCTGCATGTCCGATTTGGGCAAATAAAGCAGCTGTTACTAAACTCTGTTTTTGTCACAGGAAGGGCCAAAAAGTCCTGGACTTGTCTGTGCTTGTGTGTTGGGTTGTTTTTTTCCTTTCTGTTTTATTTCCTTCTTTCTTTCAAGCAATTCATCTGGATTGAACTGGATAACTCAAACGTCTCAATAAATTACTCAAGTGGCCCAAAAGCTGTTCTGTGCCCATGCAGCAGCAGGCTATAGGAAGAGGAGCTGGGTACTGATAGGCAGCTTCACCTGCCTGGTGAAGAATTGATGGAAGCTCTTCGCTGGGAGCAAGGAGTTGGCTCAGATGTCATAGAATCATAGAATGGTAAAGTTGGAAGGGACCTCAAGGATCATCTAATTCCAACCCCCTGCCATAGGCAGGGACACTTCCCACTAGCACAGGTTACTCAAGGCCTCGTCCAACTTGGCCTTGAACACCTCCAGGGAGGGAGCAGCCACAACCTCCCTGGGCAACCTGTGCCAGTGTCTCACCACTCTCACTGGAAAGAACTTCCTCCTAACATCCAGTCTAAATCTTCCCTCTGCCAGTTTAAACCCATTGCCCCTTGTCCTGTCATTGCAAGACCTTGTAAATAGTCCCTCCCCAGCNCCTCCAGCTTCAGCTGTTATGTATTTCTGTGGTACCTGCAAAGGCCCCAAAGCAGGACACTGAAGAATAGAGCCAGCAATGACCTTAATTGTGCCAAGGAGGCTGTGCAGAGTGCTTTGGAAAGCAAGTGGTGTTGTTCTTTCAAAGTGAGCTTGTAGGGATGGGACCAAGGTTTCCACCACGTGGCTCAAGAACTTGGGAGCAAGAGCCCAACACATGTGACAGGAACCCTTGGGACTGGCATAATCACTGTCAAGCCCCAGAGCTGCTACTCTCCTCTGTGGCACTGGACTAAGCAGGCAATGAGCTGGGGCAGGGAGGTGGTAGCAGACCTCATGGCATTTGGATGAGCACCTGAAATGTTTAGAAAACTCGTTGAATCACAGAATTGTCAGGGTTGGAAGGATCATCTAGTTCCAACCCCCCTGCTATGGGCAGGGTCACCTTCCACTAGATCAGCTATTAATACAGCTGCTGGAGCTGTACTGGTGCCTCCACACCTGGCTGCAGGCACAGAAAGCAGGGATTTCCTTGGGCTGTCATTTCTGTGAGTGCATTTTTTAAGCCTGTGGCCAGGACCTGGAGATAGGTTTGGTATGGCTTGACAGTAATTGGGCAGTATTTGCATAATGATAGTAATTTCCTTGTCCTTATTTGCTAAATTGAGTTTTCAAGACTGTGCTGCAATGTGACTTAAAGCTGTTAAGTGTTTGTCTGTGTTGGCAGTTGGAAATGTTGCATTAGCTGCGACTCTTTACAGAAATAAGTGTTCAGCATTGGGGCTAAATTGAATAATATGGTGGTGTTTGCATCTTAATCTTCCAAATAGCTCTCTTAAGTTTGCTACATTGATATTTGAAAGGCTTAAAAATAATAAACTCCATTGTAGAGGGCTTTGAATACAGAGTGGAGGCTGAGTAATTGCTGGCAGTTCACGGGTAGATGCTAGCACATGGCAGGGAAGCAATTCTCCCAGCATCCCTGGTTGTTTTCAAAGGCTCTTCTCCTATTGAGGCCTTGTGATCCACAAATTAATGAGTGCATCAATATTTTTAATAAAGGCTTGAAGGATCTCAGTCCAAAACCCCAAGCCCTTTATTTGGGCCATCACAATGTTTTGAACAGCCTCTTATCTTCCTCATCGGTCTGCTGAAAGCTCTTCCCATGCCTCAGTCACTGAACAGGGTTGGTGGAGCAGGCTGGTGGGCTTGTCTTCAGACTGGACATGTGTAAAGAGCTGAAGACCTGAGCCCCTTGTTCCCTGACAAAAGGGAGGAACAACCCAATTCCCTTCTGCTCTTCACAGGAGGGGAGGGAGAAAAAAACTCAAATACTTAGAATCATGGAATCATTTGGGTTGGAAGGGTCTTTTAGAGGTCCTTTAGTCCAACCCTCCTGCAGTGAGCAGGGGCATCTTCAACTAGATCATGTTGCTCAGAGGTGTTAGGAAAAAATGAAGTCTCTCTGGAATTGAGTGTCAAAGGGAGGCTCTGAGAGCAGGGATCTGGCTTTGCTGGGTTTTCTCAGGTTTCTATAGTTCCACTGAATCCTTGTGAATGAATTTTGAAATGAGGAGTTGCAGAGGGCAGCTAAGGAAAAAGCTGATTAAACCAGCAGGTGGGCTTGAAAAACAAACCACCCCCCCCCCCCCCCCAAAAAAACCCAAACAAAAACCAACCAAAAAAAAAAAAAACCAAAACAAACCCAAAACCCACAAAAAAAACCAGGAGAAGAGAATGTTATTTGTTTATCACAACTGTGCTTGAAACTAATTTTAAATGTCTGTCTTCTGAGAGCAAGGAAATTCCTTTTGCTTCCAGCAGTAAATAACTGGGATGCTTTCAGCTCACAGCTGACCTACAGAGGATGGTGAGTTCTCAACTAAAAAAAATAATTGACTCTCCAGTAAGGCCAATCCATTCCAAGTGTCACTGAACAGTTGGAGGAAAAGAGAAGTCCTGATGAGCATGGTTCATATCACAAAGAACCCTTGAACTTTGTTCTTTATCTGCATACTGTCCAGAGTGGCTTGATAAATGGTTTTGAACAAATAGTTTTCAAACCAGAGAGCAGATGACAGTGATTGTGCTTGGCTGGCAGGTGCACAGTTTGGATGCCTGGATTGTGCCCATGGAGATCTTGAATGAAATCCCAAATACGTTTTTTTTTCTCTTGCTTTCTATCCTGAATTAAATTGTAAGTGTTTCAGAGAAAGGGAGAAGGTTGTCCCCTGTGAGCTCTTAGAGGTCAGTGGGTGAAGGGTTTGGGAGTAGGGATGATGTAGTTCTCCATGCCCACTTTTCTTGGCAGCTGAGTGGTGGAGTGCCTAATGTTAGCTATGCTGAGGAGGACTTCTGAAGCTTAACTTCTTACAAGGTGTATCTCACCAGAAGGTTTGGCCAGTAGAGTGCTGAGCTCTCTTAATGATCTGCCCTACTCTGTGCCAGCAGGACCCTTTGGGAAGTTGGTACTGCTGGAAGTCTGTCACTTCTGTAGGCACTCTAGGAGCTGGACTTGTTTGGTATTCCAGCTGAAGGAGCTGAACGCTTGCCAGTCTGACCATATGCCTCTGAGGTTCTTGTGGTTCAACACTTTAGGCCAGGGTATTGTCTATTTAAGGCAATGGAAGAAAACCCTGTGCCCCTCTCGCAGAGTAGGTATGTGAACTGTAAGCATCAGGACCAAGTGGCAGTTCTAGAATTAGATGGTGTCCCTGATTTCCCTCTCCGGTTTTAAGTGGATGCAGCATTCTTCGCTTACCGTCTCAACTGTTGGGCTGCATTGTTGTATGGGGTTGAACATCTGCCTCTTCCAGCCACAAAGGTGGCTGTATTCCAGTGGTGGGTGGTTTCTTTCTATTCAGGGATCCTCTGAAGCCTAGGAAAACTTGAGTGTTAGACATGACATACTGTCAACTGCTGCAGATCTCCTTGGCTGCCCTCCTTTCAGTGTGTGACCTGAGCTAGATTCTCTGATCCTGCTCTGGCAGGGAGGTTGGACTTCATGATCTCTGGAGGTCCCTGTGATCCTGTGATCTGCAAGGTCAGTTGGGCCATCTTGGTTTGTCCATGCGTAGCACAGAAGGACCCTAACCCTACCAGCTGTTGAACAGGGAGTGTATCACATTAGGAATCTGTCCATCCAATGCCAAAAATGTTTATGGTCCCAGTCTCTACAAGAGGAGAGAGAAGATCTGTTGCTGGCTCCCCAGGGAGGGCTGTGTTGCTGGGACCACAGTGATGAGGTCCTTCCCCACTCGTAGCTAGTGGATGTTCACCCACCATGCAGCAGCTGTGCTCTAGTGCTGTTGTCCTAGAGCATATGGCAAGGAAAGGATCAGGCAGAGCAGCCCTGACACCCAACAAAGCTCTGCAGGAGGACCTCGACCCATGTTAAAACTGGTCAGGATCCTGGAGCAGAGTTTGAGAGGGACACAAAGTACCAGTCCCATGTAGATCTCTCAGCCTGGTGTTTCCTTCACCTAGCATTGTGCTGGTGATTGACCAAGCAGTTGCTTGGCAAAAGCCTCTTGAATATTCATTTGGCTGTCGGGAGATGAGAGTATGGGAGCTCCTTTAAATCAGCTCGGGGAGGAGAAGCAAAGAAAACTGCCTTTTTCTTGCTGCTAGTGCTACTTGAGCCCTCTCAAATGCATCCTTCAGTGGATAAGTGATTGCAGAGACCTCAGTCTACCTAACGAGCTTGCTCTCATAAAGCAAAAATTATAGTGCCTGTGTACTTGCCATCCTCATTCAAAAGCCCATTCCTCATTGATCTCACTTTAGACATATTCTTGCAGCTCGCAATGCCGTGCCTCTTCTCCCCACCCATTTCCTTGACTGGCTGTGACATACAGGAACTACACCCAGAGCTTGACTCGCCTCTCCTGACCTTTTGTAACTTGGCTCCAAACTCCTTTTTTTTGGGTCTTTTGCAAAACACTGTCAGAAGGGAAAAAAATCCTTTGTTAAAACACAGCCAACTCCTGCCTCAACGTGGAACAGTTTGTTCTGCTAAAAGAATGAGCCAGTTCAGTGAGCAGAAAAACATTGCCATAAACCAGAGGACTCAGTAAGCTGCAAAAGCCATCGGCTGCACTCGGGGTCTGAAAGGACAACTCTGAAGCAGGATCCATGGGGGAGAAAAACCCCTCCAAATCCATGACTCTGACCTGCCAAACCCTGTCTCCTTGCTTTCAGCTGAAGCATTTTGCAGTTGTCCTTTTGGTTATAGCAACTGTAAGTGGGGGGAACAGGAGCTGATGCTGAGCCAGAGCATAATGCAGCGTTCAAAGCTAGCATATTGCAAAAGGACATGGAGGATGGAGTGATCCAAAAATGCTCAGCTGGGAAGGGGCTGCAGCACTCAAGAGTTATCAGTGTTGCAGATGATCATCTCCAGTGCCCTATGTTTGCTGTCTGATACTGTTTAGTAGCCCAGCTCTATCCTTCCCACCCACATCTTCTTTTAAAGTTCTGAACACACTTTTATTTCCCTGGGAGTGCTGCAGGTCTGTCCCTTACATGGCTCCTTGGTAGCTGGTGGTCAGCTTGTCTTCAGCAAGCATTTTTTTTTTTTTTTGGTTGAACAAGGCAATTGGATGCTTGGTGAGAAAACTGTGTGACTGTCAAGCGTGCCTTTGGGTTTGTGGTTCTTTAGTTGGATTGTTTTGATGCTGGTGTAAATGCTGATGCTGGTTTTCTTTCAGCAATAAATGTGGTGCTAGCATATAGGGCTGTGATTCCTGGATTTGGAGTGATGGCCACCAAATGGAGTCACCCTTACAGAAATTATGTGCAAACCTGGAAGTGAGATAGTGACAAATACTTCAGAAACATAGATGGGCTCAGAGGCTTCCCCCAGGATGACTCCTTGGGACTGGGCAAGCATGAGATCTCCTGCACTTCCTGTGCTCTGATGCCATGGAGTGTGAACTTCTCACCAGCTTGGCCAAGTGTTTCCTGCTGATTTAAGACTTGCATGCCCTTGTCCAAAATCTAGTATGGACCAAGATCTACCTCTGCTTCTCGTTTTGCTACCTCCAAGCTCCCTGGTAGGTTTTTGGCTCAGAACCAGTTCAGCAATTCCAGATAATCAAACCACAAAGAAGTGTATATTAGATGTAACCTCCCCCTTTTTGCATGCATTCCAAAGGACTATGTCTGCCAAAGATGGTCTTGCCCTACTTAAATGGTGATGCTTGATAGTAAGGTCTAAGTGTGGGGTTGCAAGGTGTGTAGCAAGTCCAAACATGGTGTGGCAGATTACTGACCTGTACGAGGCTGGCCGAGGTGCCTGTGATCCAGCTGCAGCTACAAACAGAGCCCTCACAATGCAAACAGAAAGAAAACCTCCTGGAAAAAGCACAAGGAGCTGAAATTGGAGCTCCTGTGCATTTATAAACACAACCAATGTTCTCATACTGTGCTGTTCAGGCACAAACCACCCTGCAGGTGAATACCAGTTGAGTGCAAGCCAGGGGGAAACCCAGATATGGATTAATTGAAGGACTTCTTGAAGCTCCATTAATGCTATCTGGTGTCCTCTGCTGGTAACATTAACCTTGGAAAGGGCTCTGCCCAAAGATGATTATCTGTCTGCTGGACCTTTTGCTTTGAGGGACCACCAGGGATGATTTGCACCCTGGGCAGACTGTGAGGATTGAAGCTATGGAGGCGAGTCCCTGGGATGCTGGGACAGTGAACCCTGCTATAAAGCACTGCAACTCGGAGCAAATCTGTAATGGAGCCTCCATGCCAAAAGAAATGATTATTTTTTTTGGAGGATGTTAATGGTCTGATTGCATAACATTTATTTTGTGCTTGATCAGATGGATGAGGGCAGAGGAAAATGAGTGAATGAATTAACGTTAGCGATGTTCAAACAGAAGCACGCAAAGCTCCGAGGGATGATCAGTGGTTTTGTTTTGATGTCTGTTGTGTCTTTTTTTTCTCTTTTCTTTTTTTGTTATATTCCTGACATTCTCCTGAAATACAGCACACAGGCTTGTCTCTAAGGGGGCATGTTGCCAGTAGTCTAAAGGTTATATTATCCTAGTGACCTATTTTTATACTCTTCATTGCGTTCTGTTTCAGTCACCCCTTTCCAGCCTTCCATCTCGCTGGGTTTTGTGCTCTCCTGGAAAAAAATAAAGAGCTGAGATAATTACCACTGGTGCCCAAGTGCTGAGGCTGTGCCAGCCTCTGCCCAGGTAACGAAGGCAGAGGCGAGATGCTGCTGCTGCTGTCATGGAAGCACAAGAGCGATCCGAAAACCCAGCTCGGAGATGGGTGACGACTGAAGCAGGGCGATGAGGAGCGTGGTGTGGGCAGAGGAGAGAGGTCTTCTCTTAAAAGCAGGTTTTAACTGGAGAAGTGCAGCAGCTTGTAGAAGGGTGAAATTGGAATGAATAGCTCTGTTTAACTAGCCTGGATGGAAAAGACTTTTTTTTTTTCTGCTCTAGGGCTGCCAAGTAATGGAGAATGAAAACGATTGTTCGGTCAACCGGCTGCTGCTGCCTTTAGACTGTACCCACAGTTTCAAAGCCAGGCTTAAGCTACAAAGCCCCCTGACCAGCCTGCATAAAGAGAGATTGTTCCTTAGGACAAATGTTGACTATGTGATGCTGCTTGAAGCTGCAGCTCACTGAAATTTGTGCCTATGTTTGTACATTTGTGGACCGCAGAATAATGAGATGCGAAGAGGCTTTTTGTGCCTGCGTGGCTCCTCTCAGGTCATGGTGGTTTCACTGCTGGTTGCTTTCCTTGGTTGTTAATCTGAAGGATCATCCCAAAGTGATTGTGAGTTGAAAGCACCTGAATGTTGAGTGCCTGTGGTGTTAGTGTGGGAGTGATCTGCTCTGGAGAGGAAGTCTCTCCTTAACTTGTTGTTTACGGGGACTTGCAGATCCATATGGGTTCAAACCCCAGAATTAGGTGGGTCATGACCTTGGTCTGGGTTATGGACCATGCTCTGGGAGGCAGATGCTGCCTACAGGTGTCAGCCTTGGGTAAGGGCATGACATGGAGATCTATACTTCTTGCCAGGAGCCAGGATGATGCTATGGTCCTGATATTTTTAGGCTGCTGGAGATGGTTCCATCCCATGATTTCCCTTTCAGCTACAGGCTTTGCAGGGTTACCCAGGGAGCCCAGCTAGCTGGGATGCACAGCCACAGGCCAGGAACAGAGGAACTCAATTCTGCCAAAGGCTGCCTTCTCTGTTAAAGAGCTATGCTAGTGCAGCTGCGTGGGAGGTCCTGTCTACAGCTGAGGAGTTGCCACTAGCTCTGGAGAGGTAGGGTGTTCCCTTTAACTGTGTTTGTCCATAATGAACCACAAAGATGTAACCTGAAGAGGTCCTTGTCTAGCTGGTGGAGCATGTCCCTCCACATAGTGTGGCCTTGGGATGAATTAGCAATAGCTGCCCTGGGAACTGTGTCCTCAAAGCCCATTGGTGATGCTATTGCATGACCTCTCCCCACGATTCATTACACTTTAGTTGTAACCAAAGCCTGTGACTCCAAATCTATGCTGATGAAACTCAGGTTAGAGTTGGTGTGGAGAAGCCTCTGGCTCAGGAACAAGCCTTTGTCCCTTCTCACCTGGGTCTAGAGGGTGCAGGAGTCTTCAGCCTTCCTATCTCTTGCCAGCCTATACTGGGCATGTTTTTCCAATAAGCTTGCTGCTTTGTGGGGCTTCTTTCTCCCTTGCACAGCACCCAGGTGAGTGCACCCAGTCCCAGGATGCTGAGTTGGCACCCAGTGCAAACTGGGTGTCTGCCATGCTGGGGGGACCTGCTGCAAAATGCAATGAGGTTTCCCTCTGGGATACTTGGTGGTAGGAAGGAGAAAGGAAATCAGCTCTCAAGTCTGGATGCTGCAGGGAGCAGCACTTGGTGCTGACCACAGGAATCTTTTCTTTACTGACCTTCAGTTGCTGATTACCAGTGGAGAGTTGGGATGTCATCTCTGGACTTCCCAAAGGCAGACCTGCGTCTTCTGGGCCTGGCTGGATGTTGAGCCTGAAGGGGAGAGATGCAAAACTCTCAAGCAGAATTTTATTTTTTTGGGTAAAACTTTTTTTTTTTTTCCCCTCTTCCCCCTCCACCCCCCCTATTATTATCTCAGCTGAGGCCAGCAAAGTTTCAGCTTCAAAACAAACCACTGTTATTTAAAGTGCCAATATTGTGCTTGGCCTCATATGAGACAGAAGCATCGATGTTGTCACTGACCTGGGGAGTGTGTCTGCCTGCCTAGCAGGCACTGAAAGTGTTGAGAAAACTCTCATTTTACTTCTAGTTTGGTGTTAATTTTTAAAATTTAATTATTTTTTTTAATTCTGAGTGCTTGTTCTTCAGCAGAACTGCATCAAAAACTGGAGCCCACAGCAGAGCTTGTAGCCATCCTGCAGGTCCACGTGGTAGGACAAGGGGCATCAGGTATGAACTAGAACACAGGAGGTTTTCCTTGAGCTTAAGGAGAATCTTCTTTGCTTTGAGGGTGATGAAGCACTGGACCCAGCCGCCTAGAGAGGTTGTGGAGTCTCCCTTCTCTGGAGGCTTTCAAAATCCACCTGGACACATTCCTGTGCAACCTGATCCAGGCTAACCTGCTTTAGCAGCAGGGTTGGACTAGATGATCTCCAGAGGGCTCTTCCAAACTCTACCATTCTATGATTCAATGTGGAGTCTTTTCCTGGTGTGAGCATTGAGCACCCAGGAGATGGCCAGTCTGAGGGCAGAATGGTGACTGTCCTGTTGTCCCTGTGCCCAGGACTGGAGCTGCCAGGCCTGGCTGTATGCTGACTGGTCAGTGCTGCTCCCTAGTTTGATTTTCTGGTGGTTGTTTCTAGGCAAGATTTGCAAAAGGTCACAAAAATTAATCTTCTAACTGGGGACCTTGGCACTGCAGGGAATGAATGTTTTGCATTAACAACCTAACTCGTTAATTCACTGAAACATTTAAAACCAAACCAGTTGCATCCAGCCAAGCTGGAAAAAGCTGAAAGTTCATACTCAGCAGTGCAGATTTCGAAACCTCTCTTTGTTAATCTCTGCAGAAGTAAATTTTCTGCAATTGCTAAGCTCACTTCGACTGCTCTGGGCATTGTTTTGCTCAGCGGAGACAAAGCTGCTCTGCTGAGGGTTTAGTGGAGTGTACCTGGACCTGCTGATGGGGATGAGAAGGCTCCTGTGCTGGGGACGAAGTGGGGCTGGAGTGGGAAGCACTGCAGGAGGGCAATGCCCACAGCAGTGTTGTGGGTTTGGGGCTGTTGGTAGCAGATGTGCTGCCTTGTTTTCATAGATTTGGAACCCAGATTTCAGAGGTCTGTCTTTCTCTGCTCTTAGTCTTCTCTGAATCACTGGGGTAGTTGAAATCACAGCCTCATCGTTCTCCTTGTTGGAAAGCTGGAGGCGGTTCATGGGCTTGTGGCCTTTATGGACCTCTTTCATGGGGGAGAGATGGGTGGACCCCAGGCAGTGCAGGAGCCTGCACCTCTTCTGCCTTCACCTGCCCTCACTGCTGGCCCCAGATCTGGGGCTTGTCACTTCTGAGCCACAACCCTTCAGAAACTGTTGGGTGGCCACAAACCTGGCTGTCCCTATAGCCACGATGTTGTGATAATAGTGTAAAACTGCAGCTACCAGTGGAGCAGATCTTTCTCTGGTGGGAAGAGAAAGCTCTGGAGAGACCTTCTTGTATCCTTTCAGCTCTTACAGGGGCTTCTAAGAAAGATGTTTAGCAGGGCCTGTTAAAGATGGGACAGTGAAGGTGGTGAGACACTGGCCCAGGTTGCCCAAAGAGATGGTAGATGTCCCATCCTAGAAACATTCCAGGTCAAGTTGGATGGGGCTCTGAGCAACCTGCTGTAATTGCAGATGTCCCCACTCACTCCAGGGAGGTTGAAGTAGAGGAGCTTTAAAGGTTCTTCTCAACCCAAACCAGTTTGTGATTCTATGGTTTTTTTATGGTTTTTTTTATCTGTTTCAGGATGGAAGCTGTGCAAACAGGCAGTTGTGGCTGTATATCAAGCGTGGGGAACCACAACCCTGTGCTTGTCCCTGTCACAGGAGTCAGGTGTGCAGTCTCGCTGTCGTGTGAGTGAACACACATCAGCCCCAGGGACAGTTCCTGGTGCTTTAGATATGAGAGAACCATACCCCCAGCAACCTGCCCAAAGGAGCTTAAGGCTCCTTTTCTTCCAGCATTAGTTTCTCTGGGAGCATCACTGGGACTGAATTGATTTGACTCTGCTTTAAGTCAGTTTTTCTCTTAGATTTCCCACCTCTCTATTGAATTAGCAGATATAAATTCAATAGGGAACCATCAATTTAAGTACAATCTCTTTGTCTTGCAGGCTGCCAGGTAGCTATTCCATTCAGCTAACATCTCCTTCTCCAGTTCATCATAAAATAATACACAAGAAATCAAATTCAGCACACACAGCCGAACAAATTGGTCTGAGGCATTCGCAGCGGCAGCTTTTCTGAGCTCTGTTGTGAGGCTGCTTTTTAACTGATTAATTTTTTTCTGCCATTTATCCTATCCATTAAAACAGCCTCACTTCTTTAATGATAGAGAAATGGGTGAGTTATCCATTCTGTGATATATTAGTGGTGTATTAAAATATTAGTGCATTCCAGAAGGTGAGCAGCCACTCAAACATGCTCCCAACATGTGGTTACACAACCGTTCTGTGGAAATGAAACAGTACATTTGATTAATTTTATTACTTTTTTTTCTCCCCCCCCCCCCCCCCAGTAAATTGGCACTGTGATTCACTTCCAGCTAAACTCACAATCTGTGTTCTCAGGTGGCATTAATATCAGAGCCCCAGCAGGAGAGCTGAGGCGGCTGGGGCCTCTTTGATTGCATTTTGAACTAAAGTTGTTGGAGAGAGCACAGAGCTCGATGCAAATGTGCTGGTAAATGAAATGCAGAGCTTTTAGGTTCTCTGTAGGTGGGTCAGGCCGTTCCCTTTTAGCCAAAATAATAGTGATGGCGTGCTTGGGGAGGCACTCTGTTAACGTGGCACAATGGGGGTCTTTGTGTGTCTCCGTTGCTCTGTATCAAATTTTCTCTGTTGAGAGATAAAAATCATCTTTTTGATATCTGGCAGCTCCTTAAACACTAGGTAGGATCCGCCTGGGACTTGACCTGTCACAGTAATGGAGACTTTGGAACTGGATCTCCATCAGGAGTTTACTGGAAACAAAAAAAGCTTGCAGAGGGTCTGGCGCTTTCTCCTTGGCCTCTGTAAGAACTGCAGAATAAAATTCAATCTGAATTCGCTTTTACCATTGCTTCCCTGACATGAACCTCCTTTCAACCTTTAAAGCTAGATTTTTGTAGCCTTCAGGCTGCACTTATTGGGTTTTTTTCCCCTAATTGGCTGGACTTGGAAAGGTCATCGTACCCTGCTGGATTGTGTAATATTTAACTTAGCATCAAAAATGAGGAGCTTGGGACTGGTGTCAAATATGATGCAGTTCCCCTCTGAATAGCAAAGCCCATTCATAGTCATCCAAGTATTCGACTTGCTGGTGCTAATGAATAACTTTCTGGACCTCTGCAGAGGGGAAGACTAACCACGAAAAGGTGGGATGAGAGCAGCATAAAGCAGGTATTGAGAGCATGAATTTGCACTGTGTAAATCCCGATCACGGCTTTAATCCCTTTTTATTTCTCTCTCTTTTTTTTTTTTTTTTCCCCAAGTTATAATTTCTAGCTTTTTCCTGAAGCCTTAGCATAGCAAACAGTCTTTCCTGACGCCAAGTTGGGTGATGACTAACACTATTTACAGGGCTGTTTTGTAATCTCAGATCAGCCCACATTAACGGGAAGTTACGTTTTCCCATCAGTCCTTTAAACGGTGCCTGGGAGCTGCTGAGGCCACTCGGCCATCCAGGCTCTGCCGCCTGGAAAAAATGATGTCAGCTTTCCCAACAGTTTGCTAAAAAATTCCTGATGAAATTAGGGAGGTCAGATTATACTTCCTCTGTTTTGAGTTTTGGGTTTGGTTTTTGGTTGTTTGGTTTTGTTGTTTTTGGGTTTTTTTTGCACTAGGAGCTTCCATTCCTCTGTTCTAAAAGCTACCGGCAGAAATAAGCAGGGGAGGTATTGCATAAGCACCACTAAGTCATTTGCCTGCTCGGCATTTCTGGCTGCATGAGATCAGCTCAGAATATCTGATAGGAGAAAGCTCCTGGTGCACAGCTGCTGTGATTGATAGGAGTTACCTTGTGAGTCAGCTGGTAGGATGGTAAGTTGGTCTATTTTTGTTTTGAAGTTCAAGTTTTTGTGAGTGTGGTACAAAGCTCCCAGTGCTGCAAGAGTAAATCCTGGGCAAATCTGGCACAGAGTCTTTGTGGGGTGAATCAATGCATCCATGTGCTTCTAAGGGACCTTGCAGGCTGGAAAATACCTCTGGAGCCCCATGTTTAAAGGAGGGAAAAAAACAGAGCTGCTGTAAAAAATAACCAAAACGTTGGTGGAAGGGTTAAGGCAGAGATTCGTGCTTCCTCTAATGTGCTGCTTTCCCTGTCGTTGGACTGTCACCAGGCAAGTGACTCCTGGTGCCAGCACCAGCAGACAGCTCTGCTGCCCTCGGGTCGTGATCTCCAGCACGGAGCATCCGTGGTGCAGATGGTGAAGCTGTGGCAGGCCACCAATAAGATTCTGGCCAATGCTTCAGCTTACACAGGCTGGAGCAGTTTGGGAATTGCTTTAGCTTCAGAAAAATGAAAAAAATTTCCTTGTTTTTTCCTCCCCTCCAATGCCTTTCCCTTTTCTTCTCTTCCTGGTTTGACAGATCTCTGATCACCCCAAGCCCAGCAAAATGTGTGAGTGCCAAAGGCTGAAAATGTCATGGAATAGGGGAAGGTTGGAAGCCAGGAGTGTCTGTGTGATGTTCCTGTTGAGTTCTGGATCCTTACCTTCTCCTGTAGTGCAGCTGAAGCCTTGACAGATGCTGTTAAAGTAATGAAGTGTGCACAGGGTGAGGAGGGAATCTCACAAAAGCTCTGTGAGCTTATTGAACAAGGAGAGCTGAAATGGGCCAGAAGGACCAGGGCAGGGATTGTCCCCGCCATGCTTGGCACTGGTGAAGCTGCACCTGGAATACTTGGTTCAGTTCAGGGCCCCTCATTACAAGAAGGACCTTGAATTGCTGGAGCAGATACAGAGAAGACAAATGAAGCTGGTGAAGACTCTGGAGAGCAGGTGTGGTGAGGAGCAGCTGAGGGAACTGGGGTTGTTCAGCCTGGAGAAAAGGAGGCTTGGGGGAGGCCTTCTGGAGCCAGATGGGGCTTAGTCTGTCCTCCCTTGTAGGAAGTGATAAGACAAGAGGAAATGGCCAGGCTGCCCAGGGCAATGGTGGAGTCTGCATCCTTGAAGGGATTTAAAAGCCATTGTGGATGTGTTATGGGACATGGTTTAGTGGTGATCTGTCAGTGCTGGGTTAACAGTCACACTTGATGATCTTAAAGGTCTTTTCCACCCAAAACCATTCTGTGATTCTATGAAAATACATGGCCCTGGCTACAGCCTCCTTGCTCTCTGCAGCAGAGCTCTGGGCATGTCTGTGTGCAGAGGTCCTTGGCAAGGGCATGGTGCATTGAGCTGGCCAGGAACTTCCCGACAGAATGGATGGAAAATGCCAATTTTGAAGAAATTGAAACATTCTGTGGGGAACTTGTTGCTATTTCATCATTTTTTTGTGATGGGAAAACCTGTGGTGACCCTGTCTGGTATCACCTCCTGTGTGCTGCCAAGCCAGGAGCTTGGGGATGCAGAGAGCCCAAGAACTGCTGTCTGTGCTGATACCATTGATGGGCCTTGGCAAGGTGAGGGGAAATTTTGGTGATTTTCCTCCTCAAATGAGATTTTGATGTGGGCCGTAGAAGAGGCATGTTTGTGGTTTTGTTTTTTTTTATATTAAACAGGTAATTCACAGATTTGTATGTGTGAAGAGAGAGTAAATTCAAGGTCAAGTCAACATTTTCCAGCGGAAGAGGCTGAAAATGATTTATTGAGTGAAACAGTTAAATAACAGGACAGTTGTACTTTGTCTAATGCCAAAGGAACTAACCTCTTCTCTCTCTCCTTGTCATCAGGTTCAGTGGCAAATATGAACATTCATCACCACTTGACAACAACTCTTTGGGACATCATGAATTTGCTGGAATCTAGACCACAGAGCACTTGCAATAGCACCTTTTAAATTTGAATTTAATTTAAATTAAAGGAAAAAACATCAGCTGGACCAATCCTAGTGATGGCTAGCAAAAGAAAATCCACGACTCCTTGCATGATACCAGTAAAAACACTGGTGCTTCAGGAGACTGAGCTGGACACTGTAGAAGATGATAGTGAAGGAACACAACAGGATGCTCCAGCAGAAGGGCCAGCAGCTAGTGATGCTGGTGCCAGTACCAGTAATAGTGGAGCTTTGTCTAATGGGCACCGTGGTATTGCTGATGGTGACACTTATATCTGCAAGTCTTGTGACTTTGGATCTCAAGAGGCTCATCAGTTCTTTGCACACTTGGACTCTGAGCACTTAGACTTTAACAAGGACCCTGCATTTGCGTGTGTGGCCTGCAGCTTTCTGGCAAACAGCCAGGAAGGGCTCTCACATCACAATGCGGAGTCGCATGCTGGTGAGATGAACTTTGTCTGGAGGGTGGCTAAGCAGGACAATCGTACGACTGTGGAGCAAAGTCTCTGCGAGGCCACCAGCAGCCATGAACCTCTGGGAGAGGTCCCTGAAGAAGGGGTGGATGGCCAGTCTGAAATTATCATTACCAAAACCCCCATCATGAAGATAATGAAAGGTAAACCCGAGGCCAAAAAAATCCACACGCTGAAGGAGAACATGTCAAGTCAGCTGGGCAGTGAGTTAGAATCGAAAGATGGAGAGCATTCATTCCCAAATGGGTCTGTGCCAGTCAGCCAGCCCGCTGCAGGCTCAGCAAAATCATCTCATATCGTGAATGGCTCCATCATAGGAAATGTGCCTGTTCTTCAGGCAGGTGTTGCACAACTTGTGTCACTGCAGCAGCAACCCCCATTGCATCAGCAGCTACCTACTTCCAAGTCCCTTCCCAAGGTGATGATCCCCCTGAGCAGCATTCCAACGTACAATGCCGCCATGGACTCCAACAGCTTCCTAAAAAACTCCTTCCACAAGTTCCCCTACCCCACCAAAGCTGAGCTCTGCTACTTGACCGTGGTAACAAAGTACCCAGAAGAGCAGCTGAAGATCTGGTTCACTGCCCAGAGGCTGAAGCAGGGCATCAGCTGGTCACCAGAGGAGATCGAGGATGCCAGGAAGAAGATGTTCAACACGGTTATTCAGTCTGTACCGCAGCCCACCATTACGGTCTTGAACACGCCGCTGGTCGCAAATCCCGGGACCGTGCCCCATCTTATTCAGGCCACTTTACCAGGCCACGTGGTGGGGCAGCCAGAGGGGACAGGGGGGCTGCTGGTCACGCAGCCCATCATGGCAAATGGATTGAAGGGCACCAACTCCTCCTTCACCTTGTCGGTGACTTCTGTCCCCAAGGTGCAGCCTACAGCACAGCACAGCACAGTGAGCTCCAGCAACACGTCAGGGGTAAAGGTGGTCAACAGTGGCCAGTCGCTGCTCACTGCCTGCCCGACCATCTCTTCTCAAACCTTCCTGGATCCCAACGTCTACAAAAATAAGAAGTCCCACGAGCAGCTCTCAGCCTTGAAAGGCAGCTTCTGCAGAAACCAGTTCCCTGGCCAGGCTGAAGTCGAGCGGCTGACAAAAATCACAGGCCTGTCCACCAAGGAGATCCGAAAATGGTTCAGTGATAGGAGGTACCACTACAGGAATGTGAGAGGTGGCCGGGCCACGTTCCCAGGAGACAGCGCACTCGATTCCCTGCCCGAGATACCCTTTGATGTCTCCTCCAGAGGAGCTGAGCTGAGCCCTGCGGCGGCAGCAGCTGTGCCAGCCCCTCACCACCCGCCGCGACGGCAGTCATGGCACCAGGCACCCGATTTCACGCCAACCAAGTACAAGGAGCGGGCACCAGAGCAACTGAAGGCCCTGGAGAGCAGTTTTGCCCAAAATCCCCTTCCTGCAGAGGAAGAGGTGAACCGCCTGAGGGGAGAGACAAAGATGACCCGGAGGGAGATTGACAGCTGGTTCTCCGAGAGGAGGAAGAAAAAGGTGGCAGAGGAAAATAAGAAGGTGGAGGAAGCGACTCAGCAGGAGGAAGAGGAGGCAGAACATGGTGGTAGAGAAGGGGAGGACTCCTCAGATGAGTTGAAAGCTGCAAATGAAAATGGCTCACTCGATGCCTCTGGCAACAATCTGAGCTCAGCCGAGCGGAAAGTGAGTCCCATCAAAATCAACCTGAAGAACCTCCGAGTGACCGAGTCCAATGGCAAAGACGAGGTACCAGGGGCCAGTGCAAGCGAGAAAGGGGACGGCAGCTCCAGTCGTCCCCCCACCCCTCCGAAAACCAAACTGAACTTCAAGAAGACAGCCCAGCAGCGGCATTTGCTGAAGCAGATGTTCGTGCAGACCCAGCGGCCCACTAACCAAGAGTACGACGCCATCGTTTCCCAGACGGGCCTGCCGCGGGCAGAGGTCATTCGCTGGTTCGGGGACAGCCGGTACGGCTACAAGAATGGGCAGCTGAAGTGGTATGAGAACTACAGGAGGGGAGTTTTCCCCCCGGGGCTGGTGGAGGTCAGCCCCGCGGGGCGGGAGGTGCTGGAGGAGTACTATGAGAAGCACAAGGTGCTGCGGGACGAGGACCTGCCCACGCTCTGCGAGCGCTCCCACCTCAGCGCCCAGCAGCTCAAGGTGTGGTTTGCCATGAAGGCAGAGGAGGAGAGCAAGGCCACCAGCCCTGAGGAGGCTGGCGCTGAGGCGTCAGGAAGCCAGAAAGGGCCGTGTGAGGCTGGCTCGGAGGTGTCAGAGAGCAGCGAGTCGTGGGAGCCGGGCGGCCAGGAAGGCAGCGCTGGGACTCCTGATGCTCCCGGCCCACCGCCCCCTGCACGGCTTGGTAAGACCCCTGCCATGACAGGGCTGGGTGAACATGGGGCATGGAGCCTTTCCTTTTAGTAAAACGGTTTAGTATCTGGTCCTACTGTTTGGGATTTAACCTCCTTGGTTAATGGTGAAGAAATCCCTAGGGAAGGAGGATGAGGAGAGTCTGGTGAGATGCCATGAGTGCTGCTGCCCACTTGCCCCTGCCTGCCTTGGTCACTGGATCCTGGTTCCACTCAGAAGCCAATTCTTGGCTTCATTTTAAGCCTAAGTAAAACCAGCAGGAGCATTTAGTCCCTTTACCTGTCCCTGGGGAAGGTGACCCTTGGGTTTATTTATGAAGGGGATGAGCATTTAGGAAGAAAGGGGCTTGGCTGCTGTGTCCCATGCCATGGGCAAGATTCTTCCATGCCTCCCCTGGCTTTGAGCAGCAGATGTAATCCTGGTGAGAGCCTTCTTCCTTCTCTCTCCTGTCAGCTCTCTAGATGTAAACATCCTTGTTGGGTAGCAGGGCAAGCCTTGAGTGGTGAAGGTGCAGGCTATAAGGAGGGAGAGGCATGGAGGACTGGTGTTAGCAGCTGCTGGCCCTACTCCTCCTCCAGGACTCACTTTGGAAAGGCATGTGTGTGTGTGTGCACATGCATGTGGAGGAGAGGTGGTTTCCAAGCTCTCCCTGGGCTCTTCAGAAGTGCAGCTGGGGGCCATTTCCTCCCTGGCCGAGTTCCCACCAGATGGGGATGGCCAAATGCTCACCCTGTCCCAGCATGGGGCTGCTCAGCCCCTCACCTACTCCATGCACACAGCTCCTTGCCAGTGTGCTGGGCAGCTGAGATATTCTCCGGCCCTGCTGCCTTGCTTCGGAGCCTCCCACACGCTTCTGCCATGGCTGCAGGCCTTCAAAGAACATAACCCAGTGAGATCCATTGCTGTCTTCCCCTGTCTGGTTTGGAAGAGATGGAGCTTGGGTTTGAAAGAGGCCCTGCCCTCCCTGCAGCTGATAGATCTGGATGTGCACTGCCCAGTGCTCTATGCTGGGGGGCAGCTGCAGCCTCAGGTATGTTTTTTGGTAAGGGTGGCGTGTTTGTGCCCATGCCAGGGAGATGTCTGCACACCTGCTAGCGCCCTCCAAGTGTGGCTTTATGCCACCCAGAGCAAGGTGGTCCTGTCACCTATTGTGGCACAAAGGAAGAAGGTACTCAGTGAGAGTGCACAGCTTTGGACTGCTGTGGGCTGTGTCATGCCTCAGCCCTGCTGCTGGCCAAACCCCAGCTCCACCCCCACAAAGATTTTAGGTTTCCTGGCCGTTATGAATGGGCCTGGCCTTTTTCCACAGCTGACTCCATCGAGGCTCCCAGCTTTGCCTATCCCAAGGAATCCCTATACTCCTTCCTCCTAACTCAGCACCCCATGTGGATTTTAGGCCCCTGTATCAAGCTGAAATATATCTGACACCTCTATTCTTTTTCAGAAACAGACTGAGCTGAAACCACCAGCCCTGGAGGATCTGCTTTTATCCTTGAGAAAAAAAATTTGGTCTTTAAGAAACCCATGGGCAGGCGTGATCCAAGCCTCAGGAGCAGGACGTGGTGATAAAGCACTGCCATAAATGAGACCTTTGAGCACAGCACACAGGAGAGCACACGTGCAAAAACTGGGCACTTGGTGCAGAGCTCTCGGTGGCCCAGCCAAGGAGACAGCTGAGGGCTGGCAGAGGTGGGGGTCAGCTTGCACCCAGGAAAGAGGATGCTCTTGTTTGCTTTCCAATGGACAGACTTTCAGATTTCATATTCATATACCAATGCCTACAGCTGCCTATACAAGCATAACAAATCTCAGACGTTGTGTAAACAAGGTCATTGCTTAGATATGGACTATCATGGCACAGTACTTTTTTCCGTTTTGGTTTTGGTTTTTCTTTTATCTGTCCTTTAAGGTGTTTGTTCTCTAAAGGTTGGCATGGCTGCACAGATCCTCTCCACCCTTTATCGTCCTTAAGCCCTGCAGTGAAGGGCTTTGCAGGCATACAAGTGTGTGTGTGTTAGGAAAGGAAAGGTATCTGAGAAGGAAACAGCCAGCCTCGCGGTGGGAGTGAAGTGAGATTTTTCACCCCTGAAAATGAGGTTCAGTTTAGCATCTCCAATAAGTAGCAGGTTCCCAGACCCAGACAACCCAGGAGATGTAGTTTGGTGTCATTTGTCCTTTGCTGGCTAAAATATTTTTCCTCTGCGCTCCTGGAGACTGACTGCAGCAGGCTATTAAATCTCCAAGTCTCCCTTTAATCACTGAGAACTAGCACATCATAATTTTTCCATCCTGACCTGGAATCCTTTTCATTGTTCAGAGAGAACAAGCTGTTCTTCAGAGAACAAACACAGTGAACAGGCAGCGTTGCTGTGAGTGGTTCAAGTCATTGTCTCCAAGGGATCAGCGAGGCAGCAGCTCTTCTGCAATCAGGAAGTTTCCCTCTTGCAGCCCTATATGACAGATCTCCTGCAGCAGTGCTGGTAACCTCAAGTGTTTGGTCCAGTCGTTTGTTTTTTCTGTTTCGTTTTTCCCTTGGAGGTTTTTTCCCCTTTTTTTTTTTTTTTTTTGCCCCACCCCCTCCACGTTTATCTGGTAAAAGAACAAAATTGATTTCCCAGTTAACCTTCCTGGATCCTGTACCTTTTTAACATGTCTATATTATCTTGAGTGGTTGCTGTGTGATGCAACTACTTGAAGATTTTTTTTTTTTTTAATATTCTTTTCTAATAGAAAACAAGATCTAGAAGGGAAACTCTTGAGCCAAATGCTGGGAAACTCTTGAGCCAAATGCTGTGTCAGACTGTTTTGTCACAAACTAATCAAATCCCAGCTCAAAATTGGGTCCGTCTCTTGCCTTCACTTTTGCTCTTGGAAGGCTATTCCAGAACTTCACTGCCTTTGAATGGTCAAGAAACTTTTATTTAAAGTTCTAGTTTAAATTAATTGGTGACTGGCTCATTCCTGGTTTGTTTTGGAGCCAACATTGTCCTTTAACTTAAATAGTTTTTGGTGTTTGTCCCCTGATGTATTTATGGAGAGTAGTCATAGCTCCTTTTCTTTTTTTTTTCCCCCAAGCTAACTCAGCCAAGCTTTTTCAGTAGAAGGTTTTTATTTAGTGAGAGCTTTTTTATGTGGGAGACTTTATTGTTGGTGGTAAATTATATTTATTAGACAAGTGGGTAGCAAGCCCCAAAAGGATCAGATCCAGAGATTTACAGAAAAATCTGGTTTAAAAGCAAAAAAAGCTCTTTCAGAACCTCTTCCAAGGATGGTGTCTGATTTCTACCTTCCAACTGCCCTTGATTTCCAATTCTTTCCTTGTCCCTGATTTAAGAGGCCGCCTTGCTGAGCATCTGGGAGATATTTAATCTCTCAGTGCTTTGCAAGAAAAGGGACTTCCTCTCACCTGGTGGTACTTGGTGGGTGCTGGTGCTGAGCTTCCTGGGCACATGGTGTAACCCCTAGGGCCAAGCCTGAGCATCTGCTTCAGTAGGTGTGACCTGCACCCTACAGAGATAGGACAGTTTGCTGCAACCAGCCCTTAGCAGTCAGACAAACCCTTCCCAAAACACTGTGAGCAGGGGTGGTGTTGGCTGGGAGCACCCTGCTGTGACATCTGGCTCCCCAGGTCTCTCTTGAGAAGCACTATCGCTGGTGGTGCCATGGTTGGAGCGGCCATCCCGCGTCAGCTTGGCCAGGCAGCATCCCTGCCACCCTCCTCCAGCAGAGCAGGCCCAGCTGGACTGCAAAGGCAACCAGAGCCCCAGGGGTTCAATCCTGCACACCCTGAAATGTCACAGGTAATGGGAAGAGCTGGGTGATCCTAGAGCTGGAGGGAGCAGATCTGGAAGCCATGCAGCTCGAGAGAATGAGTGTGCGTACAGTGTTGACCTTCAGAGAACAAATACAGGTAGGTCAATTTACTCTCTAGTGTCTATGTACTTGCAGGTTTATTTAAGTACACATATAATACAGTTCAGATATGCCATTGATTCTTTATTGCATTAAGAGGTACATTAAAAATGTACACTTTTACTAACTACTTGCTATATAAACACATGGGAAGTGTAGTTTGCCCATTCAAGGTGATTTTCTGTGGGATTTTTGGTGTACACTTAAGGGCCTATGGCTAATTGGAAGAGCGATCCCCGCTCCATCTACAGGAATGCTGAAGGACTGTGGTGTGAACTGGCCCCCTTGAACCATTTTTCCATGCACTAGCTGAAATGTTTTGCACTTGGATTGGATCTGGCCAGTTTTCCAGGAAAAAAAAAAGAAAAAAGAAAAAAAAAAATTGAAAAGAGAAGTCTTGTGAGCTAGAGGGAGAATTTCCCGGTGTACACAGAAAAAACAGCCTTGAGGGTTGGAAGCTGCTGAGGTTTCTGAGCTTTGTCTCCATGCATTCATACAAGCACAGCAGGAGTTTTCTTTCTTTTGGGTCAGAGGAATTTTAAAATGTGGTTCCATGCAGCCTCCCCTCGGACGTGGCAGCAGGGCTGGCAAAGCCCTGTTTCAGTGGGGAGGGCAAGATTTAGAGTCAAAAACCAAAATCAAACAGAAATCAAGTTCTAACTGCTACATTCCTTCTTATCTGCATTTTTTCAGTTGACTTGAAATCCCCTTGTAAGTATAAGCTAAAGGTCTGGAGGGCTTAGCTCTGTAGCCCTGTTGCCCTATTGCACCAGTTTTGAAGCTGAGAAGCAGATGTCACCTCCAAACAGGCTCAGGTTTTGGTGCAGGATGTGAGAAATGTGTTTGCATCTGAAACTCGAAGGAATAATTGAGAGGTGGCTTGACAGTCCCAGCAAGCAGCTCTTCTGGTGTTGAGAGGAAGTGTCACCACAATTCTCCATGGTGTGTGAATATTTATCATCATCTAATCAAAGATGACTATCTTGACTTGAAAGGAGGGCTGTGAGATAGTGGTTGTGTGGCCAGCATCAGTGAAGAAGGGAAATTGAATTCTTCACCATCCGCTGTGTGAGAGCTTGGGCTCGACAGGCACGCAGGAACCATCATTTGTAATCCCTGTGAATCTTGTTATTTATGTCTCTGAGGCTGCTTAGATTAAGGGCACAATCCAATTGCTTAATAACCTGAAACCCTGCTTTGTGCTGTGTGCAGCTCGCTCACGTAGAGTGCTGCTGGTTCTCCTGATGCAAGAACCGAGTTACCTGGCTCACTACCAGCAAGCCCTCAGATTTTTAGGCATGGCTCTGTTTCATTTGGGTAGCTCATTTTTCAGCCTCTTAATTGGCATCCTGCAAATCTTTTTTTTTGTTTTGTTTTGTTTTGTTTTCTTCTATAGCAGAGCACTACCCAAAGCATGATGTGTAGGCTCCTATCTCCAAACCATGATTTCCAGGCTCTTATCTCCACCTGCCTGAGAGCCAGATGCTGCCGCACATCCAGCTTGCAGCTATAGCCACAGGAGTGGGCACAGGGGCTTGCTTTGATGCATGGCACGTAGGTATTTGGTGCAGCTGTGTGTCCCTTCCCTGCCAGGGGCTTGTGTGGGTCACCATGAGAAGCCACTAGCAGAAGAAGTAGCTGCTGGCAGCAGTAAGGAGAAACCATCGACTTGCCCATTCACACTCAAGGCTGGAGTTGCGAGCTACTTGCTTGGTTAATTTGCTGGGTGTCCTCTCTCTGTGCAGGAGGAAGAGGAGGATGGAGGAGGCTGGGTTCCCATTTAGGATTTGGGTTATATGTAGTTGTTTTTTTTTATAAGTGAAAAGCAACCATTTTTGGTCACAAGTAGAAGTGTTGTATTCTGTCTTCCCGGCAGTCTCTCTCAGAGGTACTACAGAGGCAATGTGATGGGAAGGTGATGTTTGGAAGCTGGGAATCAGAAAAGGAAGGTGATTTTTCTGCACTTAGGCACGAATGAGCAAGTTAACTCTGCACCTTCCCCTCACAGGGGTGATAGTATTTAAAGGACTTGTGAAATTCTCTCTCCTGTTGCCCAGATGATTTTGGCTTTGCTCTTTTAGAGTCAGTTGGTGGCCCAGTGTGATTCAGCTCACTGCAGCAACCTCTGTGGTAATTACTCAGCTGACCACAAAGCCAGCAGGGTAAAATCAGGCAATGCTACACGTGGAGGTGGGAGATGAGACCCTTGCAAGCTTTTATGCCAGTTTAGTTTCTGCTGTATGTTGTGCTGGCAGTGGTCCCTGCCAGGAATGCTGGATTGGCATCACAAAACTTTATCAAGCAGAGCAAGGAAGCTGTTACCTAAGCAGCGATTGATTATTTTTGTTACTATTATTTTTTATTTCCATGTTTTCCTGTTATTTTGCCTGTTCCAGTGCAACGTTGGCTGATGTTGGCTGTATTTTGATGGCACAGTTAAAGCTGCTCCTTCCCCTTACTAATGGAGGGTGGTTTTGGGAGGGCTCTTGCTTACTGGTGCTAGTGAAGGTTGGGCTTGGAATCCATGGCCTAGAAAACTTCTTGCTCAAATTGCACTTTCTTTCTGCCCCACCTGGCTCGTGGTGATGTTATGGGTACGTGGCTGTGATTCCCACTTGCACACACTAACATTGCACTAAAAGAGAGACTTTGGGAACAGTGTGTTGATCACTTTGTTTCTCAGCAGACCACAAAGTCAGCCTAATGGGGTCTCTTTTTTTTTCCTTTTTTTTTTTTTTTTTGTTTTGTTTTGTTTTTTGTTTTAATTATTGTTATTTAGAAATCATGCTGGTGCTGAGTGACCTGGAATTTTTTTTTTTGTTTGTTTTGTTTTTTTTTCTTTTTGCTTGGATTTATCCAAAGGAAAAATGTAATTGTAGCTGCAATGGAACCTTTCATAAGGGTGGCCATGCAGCTAGGGAGCAGAGCAAGGGCTCTGCTGTGTAAACCGTCTTTGTACCAGGGATGTCTGGGGGGTTCCAGTGGGCTTATTATTGTTTGGTTTTGGTTTTGTTTATTAAGACCAGAATTTTAGCTGGTCACCTTGGCAATCGTGTGGGACAGGAAATAGTTTTTACTTTTGGTAAAGGTTTTAAAGAGATTTAAAAATCACAAATCAAGTGAAGCTGCCTGTGGTTGTGGGCTGTGGCTATTACTAGGGCTAGGGTAGCTTGTACCTGCTATGGATGTTGCCTGCTCTTATGCTGAGGGCAAGAACTCCCTGTAGCAACAATGCCACTTCTGAGAAGTGAATGGCAAGTTTCCCTTCCTTTTGTATATGTGGATGTGAGGGTGGGCGAGGGGAAGAGCTTGCTTGTACAGTTTGTTGAAATGAAACCAGACATTTTTGGTTGTTCCTAAATAAAGAGCGTAAAAGACGGACCTGAGTTGCCTGGTGATTTGGGGAAGCCCACGCAGTGTAAGGTGATGAAGTACCTCTAGGGGATGCCTGGTGCTGATGAGGCCTTTCCTGTGCAGGGAGATGCTTCCTTGTCCAGGAGTGGGTAGTGCTCATCAGAACCCTCGTGTGTTTTAAAAGCACAGCTTCCCTGCAGGGTGAAGTCCAGCAGCATACTAGAGCCCAGATACCTCCATCCTATTAGCCCCCTTAGAGCCTGGAGTCGCTGCTCAACCCCACTCTGGTTCAGAACAGCATGGTCACAGCTCTGGCACAGCTGTTTCACTCTTCTGAGTGAGTAACGTTCAACCTTTCTGGTTATTTTTTAGCCCCACTAGCTGCAGACTTCTTGAAGCCAGGAAGGAGGAGGGAGCTGGGCTGCTTCTTCTCCAACTGTAGCCGGGTCTGCAGGGGGACAAACCACCAGACATCGAGCCACCACACATGTAATACTGACACTTTTATTGTCATTTAAAGCTAGGGCGGCCTTGTAAATGTAGAGTTTCACTACTGGACCATAGGCAGTGGCTACACAGGTAGGTAGATGTGATGCTGCCAGGACAGAGATCAGTGCTGCTCAGTCACTTCAGTTCCCCTTGCCTGGTGCCCTGGGAGCAAGTACAGCTGCAAAGGGGCTCCAGCAGCAGCACAGGACTGCCAGGAATACAGGCAGAGCAGTGACGGCAGAGGGCTGGTTGGAGGATTTTTGGGTCTCTTCCTTGCAATTATAGACAGTTTTGTCTCTCCCCTTGATGGCTGGCAGGTTGTACGCGCCGATGCGCTTCATTAAGGGCTTGGTGGTGAAGGTTGGTGGGGGCTAGAGGTTGATTAGGGAGGGTTTTTTCCAATTTTTTTTTTTTTTTTTTTTTTTTTTTTTGTTTTCTTCTCTTTTTTNTTAGTTCTCTGCTGGAACACACTTCAGCAGAGAAACTGGAAAAGCTGCCTGAAAGTAGGCCATAGCAGTGCCGTTTCCATAGAAACCAGTTCACAGCGTGCCGTGAGATTCACAAGCACTGGAGGTGCTTTCGCCCGCCGAGATGGGCTAGAGCCGGTTGTCCCCGTTGACCCGGGTCCTTCGCAGTACCCTGCAAGGGGACACAGAGAGGACACAGCTCAGGATGACCTAAGGTACTGCTTTGGGTGTCCAAAGCTTCCCCCTGGGAGCAAAGTAGGGGCTTAGCATATCCCCCCACACCTGGGAAATGCATTACTGACTGTGGCGTGGCAGCTCCTTGTCCCCACCCCACTCCTGTGGACCCCAGAGCAAAGACTGCCTCGTGGCTTGGTACAACTTTCATGCTGAAATTTAGGGTTTCCAGACAGTAAACAAGGCTGCAGCTCCCCTCTGGGTTAGTGGGAGGTTGCATTTAGCTGCCTTCATCGAGGAGACTAAATGCTGGCAGGGGGTAGATGGATGGAACAGGTCTCATGCAGGGAAGAGCTTAAGAAGCACTGTGCTACCTTCGCTCCCGGCTCTCAAAGTGATCAGCCAGCTGCTCCTGTGACACACGGAAGTCCTCAAAGGACTGCTGGTACCGAGACTCGAAGGACCCCTCTCTGCCTCTGCTCGCCAGCAGCTGGCTGGAAGCATCCCCTGCTCGGTCCCGTAGGGCTGAAGCACCGAAGAGGTTTATTTCACCATTCTCCTGTTCAGATCACAAAAAAAATACAGTAGTAAAAGGTTTGGGATATCTGAGTGTAGGTCTTGCAATGGACCTGGATGCCCAGCACGCTACCACACAGGGTCTCCAGGGGCCTTGGGTTTTGCAGTGTGTAGATGCTCTGTCTTTAGCTGGCTTCCACCAGCATAATTTTCAATGAAAAAATAGCAGAAGCATCTGTGGAGGATCCTTGCCCTCCACTCCTGCCAATGTGGACAGCCCTGAGCTAACCAGACTCCATGATACTAAGCTAGAACCTTGCTGGAGCACAGATAGGGCCCAGGGCAGGGTAAATCTGCCTCACTTAGCTTTGCTTGAAGGGATTTCCATGCAAGTTAAACACAGCTGCCCCAGCTCACTGCAGGAGGTGAGCCCAGTGCTTCCTAACCCACCAGCCCTCCATGCATCCCTGCAGAGCAGCGCCAAAAACTCAACTGTCCTGCACATACTCAAGCCAGGCAAATGCTGAGCTTCACTGCATTGACTGCTGCAGGGTGAGCAGAGCAGGACAGTGGGCAGCAGCAGGCAGGACTCACTGCCTTTTCTCCTCAGCCCTGTGGCATGGTCACTTTCCCATGGATGGCCAAGCCTCACCTTGCTAGGGAAAATGTCTATCTTGACAAGCAGCGAGGCCAGCTCCAGGTTCTCACTGTAGTTATTCTTCAAGGGTACAGCTCGGAAACCTATGGCAGAGAGAGCCCTGGTGTCAATCATGGCACAGAACTCAAAGAGGTCTTCTCCAACTCCCCCAGCTTCTCCCAAGTGGCTGCTGGTCCTGAGGGATGTTAGAAAATGGCTTCTATCTTTACCTGGCTGGGGATGTGACCTGGCATGGGGACAGGAGGAACTGAGCCAGCCTGGGGACTGACTGTGTCCTCCCATGAACTCAGCAATTAGCAAGCTGGCAAGGACCACCATGATACCCTCTCCCAGCTTCCCCAGGCATTTTACCTGTCTTCAAGCCTTTCACCAGGAAGGTGGCCTGAGCCAGGAAGTTCTCGTCGCTGAACATGTCTTCCTCATACACCACGAAGCGGAGGAAGGCAAAGTCAGGGTTGCTGACTTGAAAGTGGAACTGCTTCGGGGTCCAGAGGGGGTTCAGGCCATTGTCCGCTAGTAAGAAAAGCACTGTGGTCAATGGGCAGCCCCTGCTGAGGCCACTGTGGCTGGTGCTGAGCTCACAGACAGCCCCCAGCCCAAGGCTGTGCTTTGCTGCAGTGCCCATGGCTCAAGCTGTGGTCAGGAGTGGTGGTGCCTCCCTCTCCCTTCCCTTCACTCACCCACGATCTCCGTTTTCTGCTTGGCATTGTCATACTCAGCACCAGACACCTCCACCTCCACAAAAGGACAAACAATTCCCCTTCCATTTTTGGGAAGGTGCCGGGCCCCCAGAACCTGGGCAGAGAGCAGGAGAGGCTTGGTAAGAGACGAGAGCAAAGGCAAAAAAAAAGTGTTTGCATACCAAGATGTTTTCTGTCCAACTTAATCACCCTGGCTCAGCTAATTGGAGAGAGAACAGACCCTGACAGCCAGTCTGGCCCAGCTTGCCCCTTGGAGTGAAACAGCTCCCACCCCTGGAAGCTGATGTGCTGTTCCTGCTCACCAGTTGGACTTAGAAGCCATCAAAAAAAAAAAAAAAAGCAGCTGAACTGCCCCAGGTTCATGTCTGCCACCTGCACAGCCAGGCCTGGGACCACAGCATCCCTCTGCCAGTCTGCCAAGCTGGAGCTGGGCTGCCAAGCTCAATCACCTTCCCCTGCCTGGAGAGCTGGGCTGGACACCCTTATCCTTGTCGAAACTTCTTGGCCTTCCTGCCTTGGCTTGAGCGTGAAGAGGAGCTGCTCTCCACTGCTGCTCTGCCTCCTGTTCCTAGCACAGTCTGTGCTCAGCACAAATGCAACCTGCTTCCTTGCAGAACGCCAGCCCAGCTCCCTCTTGCCAGCGGCCATATGTCACTCCAGCGTGCTGGCGGCACGCTGCTGTTGCAGGGGAAGGACATGCTGCCAGCACTGGACCATGTGCTTTGAGTCATGCTGGGCTCCAGGCAGCTTCACCATCCATGAAAGCTGGCTTTGGTGGGGACCTGGGGCAGTTTTGCCAGAGGACAAAAGGCTCAGCCCATCTCTTAAAGGAGACAGTGACAGGCTGTGGCACGGTGACTCCTGATAGCTGCTGGTTGCAGCTGCTTGCCAAGATACAGCAATGCTTTGGAAAGCAGACAGGGATTTTTATGGAGACCGTGGATATGGGGTTGATGGTGCAAATGGGACATGATGGGGTCTCTCCCTGAGCAGGGCAGAGACTCTCTGAGGTGGGATCGGTCCAAAAGTGAGGTGGCCTCCGAAGAGCTGCGGTTTGTGCATGCTGTCAGAAACCTGTGAGCAGGAGCAAAGCTGCCTTCTTCCCAAGGTCTGCTTGAGACAAGGCAACATGCAGAGCCCACTGCTGACCCACAGGTAAATGGCTTGGCTCTGAAATGTCTAGGAATGCCTGTACAGGCTAGTGAGAGCCTCTAGTCCAAACCTGACAGCAGTCTGGTTTGGCACAGCTGTGACCTTCCCCATTCCTCCAGGAGCCTTGTCTGGTGAGCTGTCCCACAGTCCTGCCTTTGCTGTGTGACTCCATGAGCTGACACAGGAATGGTCCAGCCCCAGTCCCACCATCCAGGAAGTGAAAGCTTCAGTGAGTATCTGCAGTCTGTCCTGTGGTACCCCCCACCAGGAGCCCCCTGTCCTCTTATCATCCTAGAATCATGAAACAGTTTGGGTTGGAAAGGACCTTTAAAGCTCATCTAGTCCAATCTCTCTGCAGTCAGCAGGGACACCTGCAACTAGAGCAGGTTGCTCAGAGCCCCACACAACCTGGTCTTGAACAATTCTAACCATGGGGCATCTACCACCTCTCTGGGCAACCTGGGCAATTGTTTCACCACGCTCAGCATAAAAAAAAAAGGTCTTCCTTCTCTCTAGCCTGAATCCCCCTCCTTTAATTTCAAACCATCACCTCTTGTCCTGTCACAACAGAATCACAGAATGTCAGGGGCTGGATGGGACCTGAAAAGCTCATCCAGTCCAACCCCCCTGCCAGAGCAGGATCTCCTATACCAGATCACACAGGAATGTGTCCAGGCAGGTTTTGAATATCTCCAAAGAGGGAGACTCCACAATCCCCCTGGGGTTCTGGATTGTTCTGTCTCTCTCACAGTTAAAAAATTCCTCCTCATCTTTACATGAAAATTCCTATGCCTCAGCTTCCACCCATTGCCCCTTGGCCTGTTATTGGGCATTACTGAGCAGAGCCTGGCTCCAGCCTCCTGGCACTCACCCTTTACATATTCATACACATTGATCAGGTCACCTCTCAGTCTCCTCCAAGCAGCAGAGCCCCAGCTCCATCAGTCTCTCCTCATAAGAGAGATGTTCCATTCCCTTAATTATCTTAATTATCTGCACTGGGCACTCTCAAGCAGTTCTATGTCCGTCTTGAACTGGGGGGCCCTGCTGCTGTGAAGCTTGTCCCCATCTTCCCTACTGGCCCCTTTAAGTACTGAAAAGTCACAAAAAGCTCCCTGAAGCCTTCTCGTCTCCAGGATGAACAACCCCAACTCTCTCAGTATGTCCTCACAGCAGAGGGGTTCCAGCCCTTGCATCATTACTGTGGCACTCAATCACCAGCAGTGCAACAGAGAAAAGGGCTAAATAGTCCCCTCTGACTTTGAGCACCTTCCCAAGAGGGAAGGGGACACAGCAAGGTCAGTAATGTGGAGTCCAGAGCAACTCAGTGACAAGGAGGGTACAAGGCACAGCTCCTGTGTTACCCAGTTTGAAAGCACCCTGTACTCAGGCTGTCCTGGCCAAGCTCCAGGGACAGGGATGTCACCTTTGCAGCTCATGGATGCCACCTGCCGGCACTGGGCTCTGGGCGGGAGGGGTCCCGGGAGGGGCATGCAGGGCTCCTGCTGCTCCTCTCTAGGCACCCGGGACGTTCAATGGGCTTCCCTCAGCAGCACCCATGGGGCTCCCCCTTCAGCGAGGGGTCTCCAAGCTCTTAAGCACAGGCTGAGGGGGTTGGTGAGGAGCAGCTGCAGACAGAGGTCAGGAACCCAGAAAAAACATTTCTGTCACCCAAGCTTGGTATAACCTCCCATGCTGCCAGGCTGGGATGAAGCACTGACCTCAATGGAGATGGAGAGTGGCTCGACCCCCCGCAGCGTGCTCTTGTCGAAGGGGTCGAAGATGTCGTCCCTCATGGTGGCTGGCTGCAAGACGTACCCGCACTGCCCGCTGGACATGAACAAGGCCTGGTTCATCTGCATGGGCTTGTCTGGAGAGCACAGGCAGGAGATGGAGGGAAGAGACCTTGTGCCCCTTCCACGAGCCAGAGCACTGAGGGTTATTGGTACCTCCTGTGAAGACCTTCACAAGGGGGCCTGGCCCATCCCTTGACAATTCCACACTGTGATGCCCCAACCTCACTGCAGCCTGTACATGTGCTTGGGCCATGGGAGGACTTCTTCATGCATGATCTGCCCAACTACCCAGGGCTCCAGTGGTAACCCCCTTCTTACCCTCCCTCTCCTTTCAGCTTTCCTTTTGCTGGCTCCAGCACTTGCCAAGCCCCTTGAGATGCTTGAATTCCCAACAGGAATGAAAACTCCATCAGGAAAAGAGAGGCAAGTAAGTTTCTGGTGGGTTGGTGAGCTGAGCAGGCTCACAGCAGGGCTTGGCAAGAGCCAGGGAAAGGGGAAAGGTAAAGCTGGGCTGCATGGCAGAAGCAGGAGGGGCAGCCGGGGAGCAAAGCAGTGACCTTGACTCAAGACCCCACAACCAGCCAGTGTCCCAGGGTTGGGGCTGCACTGTCCCCTTTGGTACATCCCTTGCCCACTCTGTCTGCTGCTAAGGACCTTCGAGGAACTCCCTGCTTCCTCTTAGTTACATCTTACTCTTGTGGCACAACATCCTGGCTCAGCCTAGGTCAATTCAGCCCTCCAGAACACATCCCTACTGCAGCAAGCACATGCCTGGACATCAGGTTCTGCTCCCTGCAGAGCCCTTTCTAGACCCAGAGCCCCTCCTAGACCCACTGTTCACCAGCATCAGGCTAGCAGGGATGCAGGCAGGTGCCTGGGAAGAGGAGCAGGTACCCCAGGAGCCTGCCCACCTTCCCTGTCTGCTGCCCTCACCTGGTGTCTGGAAATTGAGTGCTACCAGCTGGCTGCCACAGATCCACATGGGCAGGGGGTCGTAGTTGGAGGAGTCCAGGCGCTGGCCCTTGGGGTAGATGCGGGAGAGCTGCAGGCGGTTGTACTGCAGGAACTTCTTGCCTTTGATCTTGTTGACATACTTCTCTGCCTTGGTTTCGGGGAAGGAGGACATGTCACGGTAACAGGCCCTCTCCGTGCCGATCTCTGGGAGGAGACAGCACACTGTCAGCCTGGAGCACTTTCTCTTTCCAGACACTTCAACCATCCCAGGACCTTCCTAACACTATCCTCTCCCACTGTGGCTCAGCCACCATCAGGTTGTGCAGGCCCTGCTCTGCCCCAGCAGACATTTGCTAGGTGTCCAACATGGATGTCTGAAAGCATTGAAACTGCTCTTGGTGACTGGACATGATGGTTCACAACAGCACTCCCTCAGCAGCTGCTCTGGATGGTGACAGGCCCCAGCATCAGAGGGATGGGGGAGGGAACTTCCACCCTCTGTAAGACATTTCTGCAGCTCCAACATAATCTTCTTCCAACCTGCTTTGGTCACTTGCCCCCTCGCCAAAGCAGCACCTTGGGGCACACCATGGGGTCTGCAATGCCACAGTCGCTGCCTGCAGTGGCCACCAGACCAGCAGGTACTCACTTTCTTCATCGAAGGGCACAGGTCGGCAATAGACCACCAGCTCCGAAAGCTCCAGGGCAATCTTCTTCCTCCTCTCCATCATCTTCCCTTCAGAGAGCTGCCAAGAGAGGGAGATATGTGCCAGGGTCAGGTAGGAAGCAGCAGCACTGGATAACCAGCTCACCAGCTGCAGTCAGCAGCAGCAGACCATGAGCAGGTCTGCGTGGGGACATATTATAAAAGCACCCACGGGACAGGCCACTTGGTGAGTCCTATCTCCCACCTGGAGCAGGACTGGCACCAGGTGCAGGGCAGCCATGGCCTTGTGACTGAGCCTTGTCATGCTGGGTGGATGGAGATCACCCACCTCCCAAGGCTACAACACCCTCCTGATGGACCAGTCCTCCCAGATGTCCAGCCTGAACCTCTCAAGCCACATGCGTGGGCACTACCCCTTGTTACATTGTCAAAGGTGATTCTGGCTTTATCAGCTCTGCAACTGCTCTGCCAGTTGTCACAGGCTCCGTCTCACCACCGCCCTCAGCCTCCACCAGCTCCTTGGCAATCTGGGGTTTGGCAAGGAGACATCTCTCCAGGCTCACCCGTGCATCCGCTGTCTGGGCTGCTTCCCGGATCTTCTTCACCCAGTCCACCAGGTCCTCGTGCGTATCGGCTGCCACGTCCAGGGACAGGCGCGACACCGAGGCCATGCTGATGGAGAAGACGAAGAGGCGATTGTTCTTCCCCTCGGGCCGGATGGCTGCGTGGAGACAGGGGCAGAGGGCAAGGTCACAAGCAGAGCCTGAGTGAACTCTTTCACAGCACAGAGACAAGCACTGAGGAACTTGCATGGCTGCCCTAGGACGCCTCGGCTAAGAGGAGAAGCTTCCATTTCTGGTCACCAGAGGCAACAGATGGAGCTCAGGAAGTGGTATGTGAGGATGCAGAGGGTATTCCTGAGGGGGTTGAGAAGCCTCTTGGGGCCTTTGTGTTGCCCTCTTCCTCCCATTCCTGCATCTTCTTCACTCTGTGCCCTGAAGTGTCCAGGTGGGAACAACCATCTGGAGCACAATGACCTCTGAGTTTCGGGGAGCTGCAGGACAGCAGGTAGCTGCAGATAGGACCCACCTCAGCCAGCACCCAGGAGCTCCAGAGCCTGTGGCAGCCTGGCCAGGAGGCTGAACCACATGTATGCAAGAGAGGACAACTCCTTACAGGAAGAAAGGAGCCTACAAATTTGGTCTGACCTCCCTTACTTGTGAGGCTGTTGCCCCCTGACAGCAGGTTCAGGTTGTGCTGGAGCAGCTCCTTGCCACAACCCCAGGTGCTCCTTGGCTGTACTCAGCCTGCAAGGACACACCTGAGCCCCAAACCTTGAAGCACCTTGTGCCAGGAGCAACAGCAGCAGAGCATGTCACTGCATGGCAAGCACACACTATAAGCTGGTGTTCACTTGCAGAAGGCACTGAGACAGATGGAGATCAAAGCCCTGCAGCTCAGAAGGCACACAAACGGCCATAACACTCCCCAGTTCTCCACGCCTCCATGGCACTCACCAATCTGGCAGGAGGGCACATCCAGAACACCTCCAAGCAGGTCCCCCAGGGGGCTGTTCTCATCCAGCTGCTGCTGGGAATGAAGCAGAGGCAGGATGGTGCTGGCTGTGCACACTCTCTGCTCCCCACCACCCCTCCCTGCCCCGCTTGGGCACACACTCACCTCCCGCTCCGGCTCCAGGCTACTGGGACCAATGATTTCCTCTACATAGTTGGAAGGGAACCACAACTGCTTCTTGCCACCATAATCTCCTCTCCACCTGGAAGAGAGGGAGGGGACACTATCAGCACTCACCACAGGAACCCAGAGCATCCTGACTGGGGACTATGGGTGACAGGCAGCTCCTCCTCCATGATCTGATTTTAGGGTTCATGAGGCTTTGGGGATGTGTAGCTAGCAGAGAGTCCCCTACCAGATCCAGCCCTAGAGGGCACCCAGCTTTGTATGGATGGTGACACCAAGGATTGATGGTGTCCTCGAGAGAAAAAGGAAGCTCAGGACCAACTCACCAGCCTCCCTCCTGTTTCTCCACATTCTGGATGATGGCATTTTTGGTGAAGGTGAGCTCATCCTCTCGCTGTGCCTTGTAGTCAAACAGGGCTTTGACTGCACACTGCAATGAGGAGGGGTCCTGTGAGGCCAGGCAGTGGATGGTCATGTGGACAACAAACCCACAGCATCAAAGACTCATAGAATGGTTTGGGTTGGAAGTGGCCTTTAAGGACCCTCTAGTCCTGCACTCAGCAGGGACAGCTGCAACTAGAGCAGGTTGCTCAGAGCCTCAAACAATCTGACCTCAGATATCTCTAGGGATGGGGCATCTACCACCTCTCTGGGCAATCTGGGTCAAGGTTTCAGCACCCTCAGAATAAAATAATTTCTTCCTTCTATCCAGTCTGAATGTCTCTCTTTTAATTCAAAAGCATCACTTCTCCTGTCACAACAGCTCCTGATACAAAGTCTATCCCCATCTTTCTTATCGGCCCCTTTAAGTACTGAAAGGCCACAAGGTGGTCTCCTTCCAGCCTTCTCCAGGCTGAACAACCCCAGCAGAGAGGTTCCAACCCTCTAATTTTTGTGACTGCTCTGGACCTGCTCCAACAGGTCCTCATCTCTCCTGTGCTGAGCACTCCACAGCTGGCCACAGCACTGCAGCAGGGGTCTCACCAGAGCAGAGGGGCGGAATCCCCTCCCTTGATGAGAGGTCACCTCCCACTGCAGACATGTTTGCTGGGTCTGTGAGGCAATGTTGTGTGCAGGCAGCCTCCAACCCTGCTGCCAGAGGCTGCCAGACCCTAGTGACCCTTGCAGAACAAATCAAGGCTCCCATTTATGCCAAAATAGAGGTCGCAAGTCAGGTGTGGTTCTGCACAGGCGCTTTCCTCTGAGCTGGAGACACTGATGGGTTTATCTTGGAGAGCTCAGAAACAAGGTGGACCCCAGTCTGGGAACCTTCAGTCTCAGCCTAGAGTGTGTCCTCCCACACGGTCTAGAATTGGGTACGTAAAATAACACAGCTCTTGGAAAATAAAGAGTTGCTTGCTACACCCTCAGGCTCTGAAGGTTGTTTCATGCCAAGCAGTGACACTGTACCTTGAAGGTGGGCATGGGGTTGGCTTCCACGTAGAACCCAGGGTGGCGTCCCTCATAAAGGGCTCCATAGTCTGGTTCCTGTCAAAGCAAAGGGCCAGTGATGACAACTGTGGTTCTGCAGAACATGTCTCCTACCTTGGGGAAGGTAGGGAAAACACCCAGGGAAGAAAGGAGATCAAAGATGCTGCTGCACACAGCAAACAGATGCCTAAGCTCACACTTTCTACTGACCTGCATCAAAGGGGCAGCCATAAATCCCACCCAGACTAGTAGCTGTTTGCAGCAGGGCATGGAGCCCCAAGAGATGTGGGCTGTGACTCACAGAGCTGGCCCACACAGCACTACTTCAAGGCACCAGCTCAAAACACACCTGTGCATCATTCTTTAGCTTGTCTCTTCCAACAGCCGCCCACACTCACCGCTGTCCCTATCTTCTCCAGTGTCTCCTCGTTGATGGGGTACCTCAGCTTCATCTTACGGTACAGTGGGTGCTTCTCATAGTAGCTGATCAGGTCCACCAGGCTCTCAAACTCAGAGTTGCCAAGCAGCACGGTCTGGCCCTCCTGCTGCACTCGGCAGTGTTTGATCTTCCCTTCAGCCCTGATAGGTGGAAAGACAGAGAGAAGCCACTTAGCACCTGGCAAGAGAAGGTCTCAGCCAAAATAAAGGCACTCAAGCAAAAAGGTGCTGGCTGCTGAGCACGGCCACCTCCCACAGAAGATGGGAGGAGAGGCAGGGTCCTACAGGCTCTCAAAGGGCTGTGAGACTTATCCAGGGCCATCCAGGAGTAAGAAGAGCTCTGGGAGGGCTCATATCATGCTCATGGCCTCTCTGCTGCTCAGGAACTCACCGGAAGGAGATGGCATAGGAGCTGGGCTCGCTCCTCTTGCGCACCAGGAAGGCTCCGTCACGGGGCACCCGCATCAGCATGTGCTCGGCTTGGGCCCGCGTCAGGTTGGCATGGTACCACCTAGCAGGAAAGACACATCACTGTGCACAGCTCCGCACATCCAGCTCATCCCACAACTCTGCTGTGCCACTTGGCTTCCCCTCCAGCCCACAAAATGCTGACTGAAGCCTCACAAGGAGGACAGAAAACAGAGAACATCATATATGGAACACTGCAACCGTGGGACAGGCAGGAACAGAGCCATTTGGAGACAAGCAGGGAGCCACAGAAAGAAAGGAAGAACTGCAGCAAGACCTGGGAGGTTTTCCCATGTGGCCCCAGCTGCCCAATGGACACAACCTACCCTCCAATCACACACTCACTCTTTGCTCTCATGGGCATTGGTCTGTGGCACCGGCTCTGTCAGCCTCATCTCAAATTCATTGCACCTCAGTGGCACCTCCTGGTAGTGGGTGATGAGGTCGTAGAGGCTGTCAAACACCAGGTTGTCCGTCAGGAAGAACTTGGGGCTGCCGGCATCCTGCCTGGAGTGGATCCGGCAGTGCTGCACCTTCCCATTGCGCCTGTGCAAGAGGGAGGGGGTAAACAGAGTTGCCTGTGGAGATTCTGCCCCAGGCACTTCTTTAGCCTAGGCATGGCCTTCTTGCCCCACAGCAAACTCACCACACAAGGGTTCTAAAGCACCTGACCCTTCTCCACTGGGACAGTGCATTGACATCGAATCACAGAATTGTTTGGGTTGGAAGAGACCTTTAAGGTCATTGAGTCCAACCCAGCACTCCCAGGTCACCACTAAACCCTGTCCCCCAGCACCACACCTACATGGCTATTAAATCCCTCCAGGGATGGTGACTCCATCACTGCCCTGGGCAGCCTGTTCCAGGGCTTGACAACCCTTTCAGGGAAGGAGTTTTTTCTAATATCCACCCTAACCTCCCCCTGCCACAACTCGAGGCCATTTTTTCTTGTCCTATTGCTTGTTACTTAGGAGAAGAGACTGCACTCCTCCTAGCTCCAATCTCCTTTCAGAGACTTGTAGAGAGCCAGAAGGTCTCACATCAGCCTCCTTTTCTCCAGACTGAACAACCCCAGTTCCTTCAGCTACTCCTTATAAGACTTGTGCTCTAGACACTTCACCAGCTTCTTTGGACATGATCCAGCACCAGCTGCTGGGGCAGAGGAAAAGGAGAGTAATATTCTCACTGATGGCTGTGGAATAGGACCCCACCATTGAAGATGGTGTCAAGATGGAAGACTAGATGAAGGCTACCTCAGAAGCAACACAGAGCAGCAGGCTGACCCCTGTGGCCCTCACCAGAAGGAGAGGGTATAGTCTCCCACGAAGGTCTCGCTCTCCCTGACGAGGAAGGAGCCGTCGGGAGCGCCTGTCTCGATGCAATACTCTGTCAGCAGCCGCTCCGCGATGTGCCGCCCGTCGCGCCCTGCTCCCAGCTTGCCATGAAACCACTTCTCCGTGGAGTGCAGCTCGGTGCTGTTGCTCACCTGGCAGGGGGAAACCCACCACCTGGGGTTACTGAGGGCAGGCTTGTAGTGTCTGCTCTCCTCAGAGGTCTTCCAAGCAGCACCAGGGAGATTTTGAAGCAGCTCCCACCCTTCCCACCACAGGATGTCCCCCTAAAGTCAGCTGGCAGTGGAGATGCACGGTGTCTTGGCCAGTCAAGTTCTATGTCCAAAGGAACAACTCACTGCCATGCAAGGCAGCCCTCACCTCCTTTTGCTCTTCCTCATCCTCATTTCCTTGGTCACTAGTTGTCTCCCCAGAGTAGTAGATCTTACTGCTGGTCAGGACAAAGTAATGTGGGTTCCACTCCTGCAAGGAAACAAACTCTAGGCTAGAAGATCTCCTGAGGAAGCACCAAACTGGCCCACCACCAGTATGTAGGATCTCCTCCTGATCAGCACAAGCAGCAAGGGACAGTTGGGTTTGTGAAGGATAGTCACCAGCAACACTGATTTCAGTGGAGTGCCACAGAAGCTTCCAAGTCAACCCTCAGACCCTAAGCATGGCTTTATCAGCAGTGAAAAACCAGCACATGATAGGTCTTACATAAAAAGAGACTGTAGATCACACTGCAAACACCTCAAGACATACTGGGAGATGACCAAATGAAGAGCAATTCAGCACAAAAAGAAAACGCTCTGCATGGATTCAGCATGGGGCTCTCAGAGCTGAGGGCAGTTGTGCAACTTTACCACTGCACTGCCCTGTTTTCCTAAAATCTGCTTGGTTCACACATGACTCTGCCTGAAAGCAAAGCAGCTGCAGAAGTGCTGTGCAGAGGGAAACGCAGACAGGACGATGGCTGCATTCAGACAGAATGCCTGTTTTAGTTTGGTTGTGTGCAGGCACTCGGTGGGAGGCAGGTCTGGAAATGCATAGCACCACCAGAACTTCCTGCAGCAGGAGATGGCAGGCTACAGGGATTACACAAGAGCAGCTCCAATACCTCGGCCCACAGCTCCCTCTAGCTTAGCCTTCTGCCTCTAACATGGCCCAACAGGAGATGTCTAAGGAAGAGCATCCCAGAGAACCAGCATAACCCTCACTCCAGCCTTCAGAGACTCCTGGGAAACAGGACAGACCAACAGTCCCTTGGATCATTTGCACCACAGCCCCTTCCTTCCAGCACCACACATGCCTTACGGAGTCCCCATGGCACTGAAGCAGCCCACAGGATGATGGTGACAGTGACATACGTGATTGATGGGGTCTTCCAAGTAGAGGATCCCGTTCTTGATGGAGTTGCTGATGTCATTCTCTGAGTACATAACAGATGTAGGTAGCTCCTCGTAAGCACTGCCCTCTGCCAGCTTCTTGTGCTGTGGGATGAGAGTGGTTCAAGCACTTTGAGGGGAGCAGGGTGCCCAAAGAACAGCAGATTTCCTGGTGAAAGACACCAGAACTCCAGGTCTGCTACACTGAATTCCTCTGGACTAAATGGACTAAGATAAGATCCATGCCAGAGATCATCAAATGGCACTGAGGTTCCACCCTTTCTTCCCAAAGGTGACTCCTGCAGCATAAATACGAATGTCCCCCAAGCTCCAAAGAAAGGCAGCCACCAGCTGCTCAGCTCATTTTCCAGCAGCTCTCAAGCAAGAGAGCTCTTCATCTCTGCTTTTAGCATTAGGTCTCCACTTCCACCTCAGCCACTGTCAAGCCCTTCCAGAAGTAAGCAACTGCCCTTGGTCCCACACCCTCACCCCTTTCTGCCCCCATTGTCTCCACTTAAGGACTTTGCTAGGAAAAAGAGTTCACCTTGATGAGAATCTTCCTCTTGAGCTGGTTTGGAGAGGGAAGGCCATCAGCAGAAATATCTACTGGTTTGGTCAAGAGCATGTCCCCAAAGACCTTCTTGAAATTCTGAGCCATGTTCCTCTGCTGAGCAATGCTGCAGTGGTCCTCAATGGACAGAATGACAGGGAAACTGGGAGAAGGGAAAGAGCTGTCAGAACATGAATGGTATCTGGATAGAACCAACAACTTTTGAACTTCACTTCAAAACATGACCTCCCAAAGTGCACCAACAGTGATCTGTGCTGTCTTCAGCATTCAGTGTAACCACCCTAGAGCAAGGTGTCCCCACCACTGCTGGCAATGCATAGAGTGCAGAAGAACTGGCCAACTATTGGGGTTTACCCAAAGCCTTCCCTCCCACAATTCTTTTTCTGGGACAACTCTGCCTTTGGCTGGGAGGCACAACAATATGCTCTTCCCACCAAATCCCAGGCACATGGTCTTGTGGTGGATCTCTGGGTAAAGGTGAGCTTCACCTTGCTACAGCCTCAGCCCTAGCCACATTCAGCCCCCCTGGCAGCTCTACTAGCTGAAGTCCAGGTCCCTGCTGTACTCACTCGGAGGTGACAAAGGCATGCTCCTTGATAGTGACCAAGACGTCGGAGAACTTGATCTTGGTGGTTAAGGTGTGCCCATGGTAGATGACTGGCATACCATCAGGACCATCCCAGCAATCCACTGAAAGAGACCCATGGGGTAAACTTAGCCCAGAGACTGGAGCATAAGAAGGACACAGACATGAGAAGGGCAGCACTAAGCACTCCTGAGAACCATGCTGGACGGTGATAAAGGAGCAAGATGGAAGATCATTCCGGGGGACCAAAAGCTCAGGCATATACCACCCAGTCCCACAAAGCAAACATCCTGCCACATCAACCTTCACCACTGTCTTCTGTGCAAAGCCCTCCCTTTGACCAGAAGCTACCATGGTGACAGAGACAGAGATGCCAGCTCTGGGTACTCACGTTCGATGCAGCGGCATCCCATGCGCAAGCAGCGGGCGTATGCCTCCAGCGAGGACTCGCTCGAGAACTGATCCCCCGTCAGATACCTTCCAGATGAGAGGAGATATCAGCAAAGCAGTGTGTTCACCATGGGCATAGATGCCTGCTGGGACATCATGAACCTGGCCTCTATGATGTAAGGAGCAGCAAGAGGGACTTTGCCATCTGCCCCAGGCGAGGAGCTCCACTGCTCCTGCTGTAAGGGGCTGCAAGCACTTCTCTAAGGTCCAGGCTTGCTGCTGGCTCTTGAGATAAGCCTTAAAGAGTGATATCAGCATTGGTGCCACAAAGAGACCCCTGTACCAGGCAGAAGCAGCTCAAGAGCAGGGTTAGACCAGTTCAGGCAGGCAGGTGCTTGCTGCCTGCCCTCCAGCCTGCTCAGTTGGCTTAGCCTCTTGGTCCTTTAATTTTGGGCTGAGTGCTGCCACTGCTTTACATGAACAGGGAGCAGAGACGTCTGCAAACAAACAGCTCTTGCAAGACTCTTCTAGCAGAAAAGAAGGCAAACAGCCAATTTCAGCCTGCTAGGTTTTTATTACATCTGTCCTGTGTGGAAGGTGATATTGCTAATGGCAAGAAACCACCAGTGACAATCTGAGACCTGAAAGCAGTCTGTGCAGATGTGGCTGCTGACAAGGTCTGAGCAAAATATTGATGGTAAAACAATGGATGGAGGACTGGGGCACCAAGAGGGAGGTCTCCAACGTACCGTCCCTGGTTTGGAAAAGTCTACTTGGCCCAACTACCCATGAGTAGGTGTCCCATCCCTGAAAACATTCCAGGCCAGGTCGTTTTGTATTTTGAGCAACCTGCTCTAGTTGAACATGCCCCTACTCACTGCAGAGGAATTGGACTATAGGACTTTTAGAGGTCTCTCCCCACCCAAACCAGTCTATGATTGGGAAAGTTCAGGAGAAACCCACCCTGGTACAGGGGAAAAGGACTCTAGGAGCAAATGGGTGGAGTAAGCCATCCCCTAGTCCTTACGTGTTGTGCGAGGAGGAGATCCAGTAGTGGGAGAGGGGATTGTTCATGTTCTCTGGACACACCATGTCCAGCTGTGAGTTCCAGATGCTGTTCTCTTTGGAAAACAGGAAGGTGAGAAACTGCTCAGGAAGAAAGAGAAGTGTGTGTTACTGGTGTGGAGTGGTTCAGCTTCACACACATCTCGCCCTCTGTGGCAGCAGCTCGGGGCCAGGTGCCATTTTCTAAGCTCAGCACAGACTGACCAAAGGCAACAAGACAGCTCACAGCTACCCGACCCAGCCTGCTCAAGTAACCACAGCTTAGGCACTGCCACCTGCCCTCTGAGCTGTGCCAGATATCCGTGGACAAATCCCCTTCCCCAGCTGGAGACAAATGAATTGTTTTGCATTTTATTTTGCAGCTCACTAAGGTCATGTGGGTCAAGAGACCTTTGTGTGGGAGCTGGTCTAGAGTGCCAGTGACATGGTCATCTCCAATCGTTTTTTTTCTTTTGTTTTCAGCTCGTTTTGAAGAGAGCCTTACATGCCCCAGGGGGGCACTAAGCCAAACACAGCCCCTTTCCTCCCCTAAATGAACTGCCTGGTGAGCTCTCCCAGCTGCACACATCTGACACAAGAGCCCAGAAGTCATTCCCTTCATCAAGGAGCTCTTGTGCAACAGTGACCTGCCACGCTCACTTCATATAGGACTGCAGCTTACAGGAGCTGAGATCCTTTAAGCACCACCATTCCATGGTGAAGACACAGGCAGCAGAGCTGTCACACCACAGCACACAGGGGATGTCACACTCTACTCCACCCCACTCCATACAGGCTAGGTTCAAGGTGTCTTACTTCATCCAGGGAGAAGTAAGGTTCGTCGATCTCCCTCAGAGGGTCTCTCAGAAAGTTGAACATGAATTCCTGTACCTGAAGGATATCTGCAGCCCAGAGCTCCTGCAAACCCCAAGAGAGACATAAAAATGAAACCATTTTAGAAAGAATTATTCCAAACCATGAGCAGCTCATCCAGCTAAGGGCTTTAACTAGTAAGCTTTTCAAGAAGACAACCTCTGCCAGGAATTCAACCATCAGCACAACTGCCAGAGAACATGCAACTGCAGACACCTGCCCTGTTTCCAAGTGGTCTTCATTTTCTCTATGCCAAGCATTTTCTCCTCTGATAACCCCTTTGCACACATCTGCCCTCCCTCCTCCTCTGGCAGCAGCAGCCAGCTCAGCTTCCTTTTGCTTCTCTTTCTCCATGGATGCCTTTCATCAGGCCCTCAGAGTGGCTGGGTCCCTTCACTGGTTAGCTCTCTGCTTGCTGCATAGCTTGGACAGGAAGATGGTGGTGGGAGGTGGGAATTGTGGTGGCCCCACACTTTCCCTCTCTTGCAAGAGACCACCAATGAAACAGAAGCCCAGCAAGACTTGAAATTACAGGTCTGTGCAGCCCACAGATGTGCTGTTTGCACATCTGAGTGCAAGTGTTTGTGGTGTGTTTGCTTGTCTGAGTGTTTGTGGTGTGCTTGCTGAATGACCTAAGATGGCTTTTAAATAGAATCATCAGCAACTGAATCGATCAGGAGCTCTTCAGGACACCTCCCAGGAAGACAGGATGAACCATGACATTTTGGTTGCTGGAAATTTTCAGTACCAGTTGAAGTCACAGAGACAGGGTAAATCTCTACTGATCAATTCCACCCTCCTGGGATCTCCACTCCTCAAGATCTTCTGCTCTTAGTCCCTTTTTCTGACCAGTGCTTCCCCTGCCTCACCTCCTGCTCCTGGAAGGATGCACTCAGGTTGTGGCCATGCCAGGCAGAGCATCCGATGACCAAAGCAGCCCAGCTCTGTGGCAAGGTCATCCTTGGAGTACCTGATCCCTACCAGTATCAGTGCCTGCACCCCCATCCCTCCCCTGGGCCTGAGTTGAGCTCACCCTCTGGTATTCCAGCAAGAACTTCTGCAACTCCAGCAGCGACACCCTGAAGTGCTCAGACCTTTCTCCACCCCTGAAAAGCAGAGGAAAGCTTCAGTCACTCACGCAGCACATCATGACCAGCTGTTACCACTATCATGTAAGATGTCATCTGCAGTCACCACATGGCTTGTGCAGGCAAGGATGTGCCCCAAGCAAGCAGTACTGCAAGAGCAGAGCAGGATGAGCAGGAGAGCCGAGGAGGGCACGACAGCCACAGCACAGCAGCTGAGACTGTATGTGCCCATTTCAGCATCAAGAATGGCTCCAGGAGTGGTCCAGGATTCACACTGCCAAGGGTATAACAACGTGGAACTTTGGTGAAGGGTGACAAGAGTCATCAGAAGGACTGATTTGTATGAAACAAAGGGTCTGCCTTGTACAAGGCTGAGAAGAACTAAGGAGGAGCAGGGCAGTTGAGGGGTGCTTGTAGACAGGACGTGGCTACAGGTATCCAGAGGATATGGACTCATGGAAGCAGGGCAAGGAATGAAGGAGAGAACTGTTTGTAATTGATTATCTCAAAGACCCAACCGTGGAGATAATCTCTGTGAGATGGCTCAAGGTCTGATTATTTCACATAAACCAGATGACCGCTTTAGGAGGTGGTTGACCTGAGCTGCATCCCTGTGGGATGCCTGGGAAGGGGAGAGCCCTTCCTGACCTGAGCTACAGTGTCTACATCAAAGACACTTATTCAGAGTGCAAAAATGCAAGCAGTGCAGTGGCAAGCAAGAGGTGTGTAGCATCTCTCCTCCTCAGTACACTGCTGCAGCACCAAACCATGTTATGGAGTAAGAGAAGACAGCCCCTCCCCCGGCACACAGGGAGAGTTACCTACCTTTCTAGGAACGGGACATCCATCTGCAAAAGAACCACCACGAGTGTTAGAATCACAGAGTGGTTTGGGTTGGAAGGAACCTCTAAAGGTCAGCTAGTCAAACCCCCTCACAGTCAGCAGAGACATCTGCAACTAGATCAGTTTCTTCAGAGACCCAAACAACCTGATTTGGAAGGGTTCCAGGGATGGGGCATCTACCACCTCTCCAGCCAATCTGGGTCAATGTCTCACCACCCTCAGTGTAAAAAATATTTTCTTTCTATCTAGCCTAAATGTCCCTCCTTTAGTTTAAATCCATTGCCCCTTGTCCTGTCACAACAAGTCATGCTAAAAAGTCTGTCTCCACCTTTCTTAACAGCTGCTTTAAGCACTGAAAGGCCATAAGAAGGTCCCCCTGGAGCCTTCTCTTCTTCAGGCTGAACAACCCCAACTCTCTCAGGCTGGACTCTCAGAAGAGGGCTTCCAGCCCTCACATTGTTGCTGTGGCCTCCTCTGGACCTGCTCCAGCAGGTCCCTGTTTCTCCTGTGATGAGGACTCCAGAGCTGGCCCCAGCACTACAGGTGGGATCTGAACAGAGCAGAGGGACAGAATCCCCTCCCTCCACCTGCTGTCCATGCTGCTGGGGATCTGCTCAGGACAGGGCTGACTCTGGGCTGCAAGCTCACATTGCTGGCTCACGTTCAGCTTTCCTATCACCCCCAGGTCCTTCTCTGCAGGACTCTTCTCAATATCTTCAGCCCCACTCAAGCTCACTACTGTATGTGGAAGCACAATTTGATGAGAAGCTGATGAGGACAGGAAATCAGCACTGTGCAGCTCAGCTTTCCTACAGCTGTTGCTGACACACAGGGTTCCCCATCCCTAGCATCCTTGTGCTACCCTGCCTAAAGCAAGAACTTGCCTGGCATCCCTGGCCCAGAGGCACGAGGAAAGAGCTATTAGCTCTTAGAGGGCAGCAGGGTTAAAAAGGTGGTTAGGAAGGAATACCCAGTACCAAAGATGGTCTCCCTCTCCCCTTCCCAGCCCTGGAGAATTGAGCTGTTACCATTTTCTGGGCGCTGAACATCAGGCTGCGGTAGAGCTGTGCAAACTGCCCGTACGTGATGTCCCCGTTCCTCTGCTCCACGTCCTGCAGCAGAAAACCTCAGAGGTCAACACTGCACTGCTTAAGGAGTGTCTCCTCCCACCAGAATTCCTGGGGAAAAAGGAGGAGGACAAGACCAAAGCCTGGACAGACTTCGCCTCCTACCTCTGCTCGAGTCAGTGGGACCCCACAGTGCCTGGACATGGGCACATCCTAATGTGAGTTCCCTGACTCCCCAAGCTCCCCACATCACTGACAGAAGTGTCACTGTTTGCTTGAACAGTTACAAAGGGATCACTTTAATTTTTGATGCAGAGAGCATCTGAAGTATCTGGAAGCTACAGGACCCAGACCATGTTCTCCCCTTTGGCCGCATCGCTCCCTGGTCCCAGCACTGGTGGAAACAGCTGCTCATCACGAGCTGAGCCTTCACTCCTGCTTCTGGACTGGTGCTGGCAGTCAGCTGCCTGTGAGCCAGTGGTGGTGGGATGCAGCATCCAGGATGCAGGACTTGTTGGCCTCACCACCTGTCCTCCTGAACTCTACCCCACCAGCACAAAGACCACAACCACAGCCAGCAGCCATGTGGGGAGCGGGGGAGGCAGGGTGGGGCAAAAAGAGGGTTCTGGCCACAAACAGACCAGGGTGCGGCACCCAGTGGGAGCTGGCACTTCTTCAGTCACCACCGTGGGTGGGGGCCCTCCCGGGAAAGGCTGGGAGCTTCTGCAATATGCAAACACACTGTGGGAGTTTAATCACCACTAGGTTTTGCTCAAAGGTAGGTAACAGGCTGCCAAGGGTCCCCAGCAGGAACAAGGAGAGCAGAGGAGTCACACACTCACCGTGAGCCTCTCCCGCAGGAACCTCATGTTGGGGACCCGGTAGTTGACCTGAGACAGCATGTTCTTCAGATCCTTGGCAGAGATCCTGGCTCAGCAGGGGAAAGAGGGGAAACACACTCAGGAGGTCTGGGATGGAGGAGTCTTGTCCTGGGGCCAGGACATCATGAGTGAAGGTGCCCAAAGGGGTATTGGCTGTGACACACAAGGACAGATGCGTGACCCCACAAAGATGCTGGGGTGGGGACCAAAGGCAGAACAGAAGAATGTTTTGCACCCCAATGACCTCTGAGTATGCACAGGGTGCAGACAGAGGTGCTTGTACACCACAGGGAACCAGAAAGATCACTCCAACAAGCTCACAACGCTGCAAGGTGAGTCCCAGCACCCTTGGCTGATGCCACAATAGCCACACAGCACCTACTGCTTCAAGGGCACAACCAAGAAGAAGGATTTCTCAAGTGTCTGTGCCCCAAGATGGATGTTGGCTGACCAAATCCCTTCCAGACCCCACTTCATAGCCTGGAGAAGGAGCTGGAGGAGGGCAGGATTCGCAAGTGGTTTGGACCCTGCTAATTTTATCCTAAAGAGAGGAAAAAAGTAATTTTCAGTGTCTAGCCTGAGGCATAGCACTGCCACGTTGCGCCCAGCTGCTCTCCCCCAGCCACTGCCACACACACAGCTGGCACAGGGCACCTGGTGTGGCTGTCCTCCCCACGAGGACCTTTGCTCCAAACATGCCAATTCCCGAACTGGGGAGGGTTTCAGTGCCAATCTCAAGCAGGATCCTACACCCAGACAGGCAGAGACAGGCAGTGAGGAGCCCTGGGCTGCCCCTGCCTGCTCTGGCATTGTCCCCCAATGGGGTAACAACCCTGCAGCAAGGAGGAATGTAGATGTCTCCCTTCTGCAGGATTTAAGAAGCAGAGAAGTCTGCATGCAATCATTTTTTGGCAGTTTCTGCCTTAAAAGCAACTTCTGCAAGGCTGTCCCAGTAATCACAGACACTGGTTTTGCCTCCCACTGAGCAGGTGGGAGCCCAGCACCTACAGGATATTCCCCAGCCTGTAAGGCTTAGGGCAGGTCTGGCCCTGTGAATGGCTTTGGGACACAAATACAAACATGCCAGGAAAGATGTCCTGTGCATGCTGTCATCTGCAGTGGTATGGAGGGGCTGCCTGAACAACGACTCTTTTACCCTCTTCTCTGGGGACAGGGAGATCTCCAATGCCACTGGATGGGGGAGCAACAGAAGGAGCCACAAAGAGAGTGAGAAATGGTGTCAGGCACTGCAGAGACGAGGGCTGCCACAGACGGTGGGACACAGAGAGCCCTTGTTTCTGGGCTGAGAGCTGCAGGGCTCTGGGATGCATGGATGGCCAGAGAAGGACCTGGCCTGTCTCCCATACTGTGCCCAAGGCCAGCACCCAGCCAGTCAAGGACCATGCAGACAGGAGAAAAAGAAGTTGGCAGGTGGCACCAGCGTCCCCTTCCCTCCTGGCTGTGCGAACTACAGAGCCAGCAGCACACTCCCAGCAGCAAAGGGGCAGCTTTGGCATCTCCCCACTGCACTTCCACCAGCAGAAGATACCCTGGGGGCTCATGGTGAGCATTTTGGGGAGGGGATCCTACCCTTTCCCTTCTCCAGCATGCCTGACATCCATGGTCACGTGCAGGGTGAGATGCAACCCCCAAAGGCAGAAGGGTGACAGCTATGGGGTCCCGGATGATAGGGAAATAGGGCAATGTTTGGGGCAGTAAGTCAGGAGCAAAATGGTTGCTCCTGAGAGATGCTCTCAAATGTCAAGGACCACAGCATGGTCAAAGGCCACCCAAAGCCTCCAGAGCTACCCAGCAGCAATTTCCCCTAGATGAGAGGCTGAGACTGCAGAAAAGCTCTGGGAGAGAGCAGGAGAGGCAGAGCAGCAGGACCAGCAGTGAGCACTGGGCTGGGGGCAGTGGCTGGCTCTGGTGACACTGGGCTGTTCCACAGGGAGGTGTCAGACCAGGCACTGCTCATCAACATGATGGCACCAGGAGAGGCGAGAGGCAAACCCTGTAAGAGCTGTGACCAGCATTTCCCTCTCTGCATCAGCAGCAGGATAGGTTATGGAAGGATTTTATTCACTGTGTGTTATTAATCATGTTAAAGTGTTGGAGACCTTGGGTAAACAGCTCAGAACTATTCTGAGAGTAGAAAGTAAAAGCCAAATAAACAAATTAATTTCTCTTGCCGAAACTTTTTAGGGTGTTATGACAAACAGGCTGAGGGACAGAGCCAGGGGAGGAAAACATTCCCCAGCACTGCGACTTGCTCCCAGCCACAGGCAGTTCTCCTAGCTGGGGTGAAACACTCTCCTCCACAGCAGTTAGGAAAAAAAAAAGCCCCAGCATCCTGTTATCCTCCTTTTTCCACCTAACCTCCCCTGGAAAAACAAATACCCACAGGCCTAGCAGCCAGTGAAAACAGCCAACATCTGCAGCATGCTGGAAGGTATGCGCAGGCAGAAGGTGGAGGGGAAAGGGCTCCGGCACAGGAGCCTGGGGCACACCAACACCAGGAACGAGTTCTTCAGCTGCCAAAAACCTGCCCCTTCTGGACGGTTTGCAAATAAGTGTTTGGGTTTTTTTAAACAAACAAAACACATCTCACTGTTCCCTTTTCAAACTCAAAATTGCAAAGAGTCCAACACCACCAAAGTTAATGCTGGAACGCCTTATAACAACAAAGATTTCATCCAAGAGATGCCCCAGAACTGCTGCCCCTGCTTTGTAGAAAGCACAGGGGTGGTTGTAAAGTGGGGAGACCTAAAAACTTCCTACATTCCCCCTTCACTTCCATTTTGGCCCTTTTCCTGCCCAGGCTGGAGCAGCAGCTCTTTGCAGAGCTCCCTTCCCTTCACTGGTGAGGAATCACAGAACCACTATGGCTAGAGAAGACCTTCGAGCTCTTCCAGTCCAACCATTATCTAACTCTACCATATCCTTGAGCACCATACTGTGCTGGTTTGAGCTAATTGGAATATTTTAATAGAGAAGATTATATTATAGGCTGTGAAAAGGAAANATACCTAGATGGCTTTTAGACACACCCAGGGATGGGGATTCAGCCTGTTCCAGTCTTTGATAACCCTTTTAATATAGAAGTTTTTTATAAAACTTCCCTGGTGTAACTTGAAGCCATTGCTTCTTGTCCTATCAGTTGTGACTTGTAAGAAGAGACCAACACTCACAAAGGAGCATGCTGCATTTTGCTGGCTAAATGCTAATAGAAAGATGAAGAAAAGAAAACCAACAGGAGAGATGCACCAGGCTGGCTTTCAGCTCTGCTGACCATGCCTCGGGCAGGCAAATCTATATATTCAATCTCTCTTGTACTGCCAGGATGCCATTTCATTTACAGTGTAACTGCATGAGAAAAAGGACTCATTTTTAACATCTCTTCTCTGTTTGACCTCCAACCTCCCCATGCAGACATCCCTGTCCCTATCCAACTGCTCACCACTCCTGAGCTAGAAACTATTGTGCATGGTCTCCACTGAAAACCAGTACAGCATGTATAAACCCCAAGCCTGGACTGAAAAGGTGTGTGGCATATGCAGAGCAGCTGCAACAGCTTAAAGGCTCCTTCCCTTCCCTTTCTGCCTCTGCCAGGATTTATCCCTCCTCCAAGAAATCCCTGTGCACCCAACTGTGCTCTTACAATACCACAACAGAAATCATTGCAAAGGCAAAAATGTCCAATGCTCCAGGATCTCCCCAACACAACATGCTCCTGCTCTGCTCCCAGATGTGGATAGACTGAATTTAACCCCTGGCAGCCTGACAGCAGGGCAGTCTGTCTGTCCTGGCTGTGGCTGGGAGGGAGTGACAAAGCAGTGGGGACCAAAGCAGGATGAGAGGACTTGCTCACTTTTGATGTGCACAGAGCAGTGATTTTCACCTGTCCATCCACAGGACTGAACTGTCTGATCATAGTCACCCACAGTTCCCCAGTGCCACGTCCCTACTAGCACAGGCAGTTGGGCTTGTAGGGTGAGTTTCTTGGCAGGAGCTTGCTGCAAGGAGGAAAAGGACACCAGGGCTCAGGGTGAAGCACAGAAATGGGTAGCAGAATGAGATCAACAGTGTTGGCAAGGACCAAGCAAAGGATCATCTGCAGACCACAGATCTGCTCAGTGTCCTGCAGCAAGCTCTGTCTAGGCACATAAAAGGGGCAGACAGGGCCTGGGTGCTCCCCATACCTAGCTAGGTGTAGGAGCTGATGTGTGAGTGATGTCTCCAGCAGTGCCTCCTCCAGAGGAACACAGGACTGCGGAAGTCAGTACTGAAAAGTTAATAGACTCAGCTCATGTGCCCCAGGGATGAAAGGAGGAAAGTAACAGCACCTTGGGAAGAGGAGACTGGCAGCTGACACACAGCCAGGGAAAGCAGGTGATGGCAGTTGGGATGGAGAGCAGAGGCTTCTCAGCAGGGAAAGGTCCTCTCCCTTATCTCCTCATGACAGATCATGACCCAATGCCCTTATCTCCTCATGACAGGTTCAAGCATGACATTTCACCTGCTTAGACACCACTAAGCATTGACCCAAGAACAGTCCATCAGTCGAAAAACCAAGCAGCAGGGTGATCCATGGTCTCATGGATGTCTGAGCAGAAGAAACCAGACAGGGTGGAGAGTAACAAACAAGCCAGCTCAGCCCCAATGGTGCGGTCACAACCACTTCTCCAAGTAACCAGCAATAGAACACGAGGAAGTGGCCTCAGGTTGCACCAAGGGAGGTTTAGGTTGGATCTCAGGAACAATTTCATTACTCAAAGAGCGGCCAAGCAGCAGAAAAGGCTGCATAGGGAGATGGTGGGATCACCACCAGTGGTGGTGTTCAAAAAACATGTAGACATGGCACTCTGGGACATGGTTTAGTGGGGATGGTGGAGTTGGGTTGACAATTGGATCTGATGATCTCACAAGCTTTTTTCCAACCTTAATGATTCTATGCTTGTTGGCTCCTCAGTGGTTGCTTCCTTGGCTGATGCCAGCTGGGGGCAAAGGGGTTTCATAGCTGTGGGCTCTGAAGGTGTTACTGGGTTTAAACAGCTGGGAAACAGGTCAGGGAAACAAGACAGTTCTGGGATGTTTTCTTAATTCAGTAGAAGTCATCGAGAGAAGTACTGGGACTTGAATTAAGGTTCCTTGGAATTTAAACAGCTAGAGAACCCATCAGAAAGCCCAAAGCAAAGGCTGGGGTTTCAAGCCAAAGATGAAATTTCCCAGCTCAAAGCTTTCCACGCATGGGCACATCTGTGCCAGCCAGGGGCTCCTCTCACCTGTCTTCCCGGTTGCGATCCAGCGAGTAGAACTGCTTCCGGAGCCACCTGAGCAGGAAGGCACAAAGATGGACACACTTACCCCAGCTGCCCAACAACAAGCCTGCTTGGTTTGCTCCTAGCTGTGGGAAATGCTCGATGCCACACCACCCACCCCCACAGCCCTGTGTCCCACTGGGCTCTGCTCCCTTCCCAGTGACCACCTGTCTCCTTTAAAGTCATCTCTGCCTGAAAGTGACTCCATGGATAAGACAAATAAATCAAAGGTTTGCTCTTCTGCACCGAGCTCTACAGACAACACAGGTTGCACACACATAAAACCATCTACTCTGTGTACAGCTCCTGTTTCCTGCATGTGAGATCAAACTCTGGGCGTCATTGCTGCAGCATGTTGGGTCAACAGGATGAGCAGAGGCAGGAGTTCCAGGTCAGCACAGCTTGGAGAGCTAAGGAGATGTCACTGTGCTCACCTGTTGCTGTCAAGAAAGGACAGAAAAGAGGAAAAAAGATAACAAGTACAGGATAAGGACAAGTTCCTCACCTTTCAATCTGCAGGGGAGTGGCAGCCCTTAGAGTGTCTGCCACCAGCCAGTTCAGCCCCTTGATCCACATATTGACCTCGTCCTCAGAAGTGGCTGTGGAAAGTGCACAGGAGAAATGGGAGGTAGGGACACAGAAGGTGGTTGCCAACCCAAATTTCTTGGGATTATCCCCAATATCTTATATTTCCTATTGTTTCCTTCATCCTCTGTCTGATAACAGCTCCCTCCCGTGCAGAAGCCCTGGCTGGCTCTTCCTCCTGTGGAACTCCTGCTCCCCTCCCCTGGGATGTCCATTTCCCTTCAGTTGCAGAGAGCTCAGGGGCTGTCCCCGAGCAGTAATGCTCTGGTTGACAGGTCAGCACCTCCTTAGGAATGTGTGCCAGCTCTGCCATGACCTACCTCTCAGCAGCTCAGCCCTTTCTGAGGGCAGAAGTGCTGTCTCTGTCCCTATGTCCCGAAGCACCAGCCAGAAAGCAGATTTGCCACAGACGCTAAGGACTCAGCATGGCTGCCTCCATCAGTGCTCCTCTACTTGGGTTTAAATGAGATACAAGACTGTGTGCTGTTAGCAAAAGATCCTGGCTGTCAGCTGAACTGCAGCCAGTGACTATGAACCTGTCCTTCATCACAACAGGACACTGACAGGACAAGGGGCAACGAGTTTAAACTGGAAGAGGGAAGATTTAGACCGGATGTTAGGAGGACGTTCTTTACAGTCAGGGTGGTGAGGCACTGGAACAGGTTGCCCAGGGAGGTTGTGGCTGCTCCCTCTCTGGAGGTGTTCAAGGCCAGGTTGGATGAGGCCTTGAGTGACCTATACTAGTGGGAGGTGTCCCTGCCTAGGACAGGGGGTTGGAACTAAATGATCCTTGAGGTCCCTTCCAACCTTACCATTCCATGATTCTATGACACTCAGCAGCATGAACTCCCCTCGCTCAACAACAAAACATATGGCTGGGTACTCCAAGTCCAGCTTAAGTCAAAAGATATTGCACTGATCAAAGCCAGGGCAAATGCCTTGGAAGTATGGAGGGTTTGTGAGTCACCATCTGCCACTGGCAGTGTTTTCTCACTCAGAATTGCAAAGCAGAAGTGGGTGAGATGTTACCACTTCATGTGTGGGGCTGCTTACCACAGCGCAGCTGATGAGCACCAATAAGCCACACTGAGATAAAGCACTTGATTTCCAGCACACAGCTGAACTAAGAGCTTCAGTTCACCCAACTTCCGTGTGTACTGACTGAACTGACTGATCTAACCAGAGACTGAACATGAACCCTTCAGGCAAACACTGTCACCGTCTTCCAAAGCCAGCTCCTCTGTGTGATGAAAAGAGCATCTGCCCAGGGATACGTTCCAGCTCAGTCATGGAAGGATGTATTGGAAGCTTGGGTCCTGTGGTGCTGAGGTGCCTGCCCAACCCTGCCCTAGCACAGCCTCAGGGCCATGAGGGCTCTACCTTGCAAGCTGAGGGTCTTGAGCCGGAATTCTGTGCCATAGAGGACAACAAAGCAGTGAGAGTGGTCTGGTCGGAAGCATGGATCCTCCTGGTAGCGGTCAAAGTCGCGCGAGTTCTTCCCTGGTCGAATCTCTTTGATTTCACGAATGTCCACTGAGAGGAAAAGCAAAAAGGCAGTTCAGCAAATAGTTTGAAATTCCCACAAAGATGGAGAAGGAGGGGCATGGATAAAGTGGCTTTAGTCATTTGCAGAGCTGAGTTACCACTGACAGACCCAGGCATGCCTACCGCACTGGGGTACCAGGCTCTGAAAGCAAACTGTGCTTCTCTGGCTATGCTGGAAAGCAAGGAGGGGATGGCTGCCCCAGGGCCAGACAGTTGGCAGAGATCTGAGGACAGCAGGCTGGTGCTGGGTTTGGTGCCTTCTAGAGGGACTCACTGTGTTTTGGCAACAGGTGACCATCATGGCAGCCTCCCACTGCTCCCCTGCCACTGCTGATGGCTGAAGCATCCAGAGCTCTAGCACAACCCTGCCAGGCTGGTCCTCAGTGCAGCCACAGGTGCCCAAGTACTCCTGGAGAAGATGCCCACACTTCTCACCTTTGAGAAACCCTTCAAGAGTCCCACCTTGCTCCTCAACCTTTCAGAACAGCACAGTGATGCTATCACCAGCTTTGCACACCTCTTGTTGCACACACGGTGCAGCACACAGCCTGTAAAGCACAGCTCCTTCTCACTGGCTTCCTTGGAAGCCCTCCCAGCCACCACCCTCCTGGCTGCACATCTCACAAGGTGATCTCCAGATACCATAAGCAGAGGGCAGCACTGCCATAAGCTCCTTCACCCTTTAGCTTCACACCTTGTGCTTTCCTCTTCCTCTACTGTTGTGGTAGGCCTAAACAGGCCAAATTAGGCTTGTACATGTCCTGGCTTGCCTAGGCATGTTTTTCTGCTCTCCCTCCTTCTGTTTTGGGGAGAGCAACTGCGGGAAAAGGGACAAAGGACCTGGCGCCACTAAGTCTGTGGTCTCCCCAGCAACTGCGGTAAACAAGGTGCACATGGTTGCCTTACGCAAGGCTGTGTTCTGCCCAAAAAAGGGTAAAGCAAGCCTATGGCTTCACCCAATATGGCCAAATCTTGGCTAACTGCCATTTGATTGGCTATCATGTGTCCAAAGGCCCATTAGTCTCGGGCTGTATTGGATAAAATGAGCAGGGAACACAGGGTGCGTGCCTTTCGCTATTACAAGGTGTGTCTGCTTGCATCCTGCCTGCTGCCTCCACGCATTCGGCCTGCATAGCCGGCATGACACCNTATTTAATATTAATAAACTATATATTAATATTTTAAAAATATCGTCTCGCAGTAATTAATTACCCCTTCCGTAACATCTACCCAGCAACACATCTTCAAACTGAGCACTTTTGGTTTTGTCTTTCAAGACAGCAACTTGCTCCTTTTGTAACAAAAGCTTTTCTACAGAAGTGAACCCTGTGAGGTCCCAGCCTCCTGCCCAGCTGGATGAAAACCTGTTTGCAGCTACCACATCTTATAAACACCAAAGATCTTAGATCCACCCCTCTGCAAAATCAAGTTAGATGCTGAAATCTGAGTTGATTCTTGGTTTAAACAATTTGATGGTGTCTTTGCTTCCCCCCTTCCCTCTAATTTCACCCTAAATAGTGCCTGCATTTCCTGCCATCTCCCCCACCCCATTAGCATCCTGCCAGCACAGTCTTTGCCTTCACACGGATGTCATCTACTTCAAGAAAACATTGTCCTTCCTTTCCAAAGAGGGATGAAATGATCACCTCGGTGTGGCTCTGCCACAACATGTCATCCTGGCCAGGGTTGGTGGCTCCAGGGAGCTGTGCTTATGTTTATTATCCTCCCACACATCATCCATAATGTCAGTGTGCTTCCTCCAGGAATGTCTGAAGAGGGCAACATGAACTGCGATCAGCCAAGCTGTGGTCAAATGAAAACTCCTAGATGGTGCCCACTAGATAATGGCTAGGACCAGGGAGGCAGCACCACCACCACATCAGGCTTCTAGGTCACAGCAACAGCACCATTCTGAGACCATTCCTTGGGTCATAGGGTTGGTGTCACAACTCAGCAGCTGTCCCTGGGTGGCCAATTCAAAGGTGACTAAGCATAAAGCAGTAATGTGACCATAAGGGACATCCCAGGGTGGCATCAGCTGACTTCCAGGACCTGGCAGCAAATGGCAGGGCAAATATCAGTGCAGGGCTGGCTACATGGGTGGGTGGTCGTCTGATGGTGCAGCTACAACATCACCCTGGCAGCTCCAGCTGTGGCTCGTAAGAAAAAGAGAAGCAGACAGCCCCAGCCAGCTACTTTGGAGCTGTGCTGCTCTGCAAAGGGCAGCTGTGAGCATGCTGGAGCATCGAACACCAAGTGAGGAGAAGCTGAAGAGATGCTGGTAAGGGAGCACCTCACAGCCTCTCTCCCTGGAGGAAATTCCCAGAAAGGATGCTCAGTGACATAAAACAAAGAGAAAACAACAACAACAATAACTGGGGAAAAAAAAAACAAACCACACTACCACACCACACACAACCAAACAACCCAACTCCAAGAACCCTCACTTCCTGGAAAAAGAATTTCTTAAATGCTTGGGGAATCAAATAACAACATTTGTGAGTCACGTTTCCACAGCAGACGATGCTTCTGAGCAATGTGGGATGGAGATTACTGCAAACCTGGCGTGTAATTCACCCCAATTAAACTGCACTTAGTGCACTCACAGTGCATCGACTCGCCTTTCGTTTCCATTTACTGCAGTTTAAAACCAGACAGGAATGGGACCTGCTCACCACCCGCAGCACTGAACTGCACAGCGAGAGGCAGTGCTCACTCCAAACCAGCACCATGGCAAGGCAGCCATGGGGCTTGACTCTGGAGAGACTCAGGAACCCTACATGAGGAGTGTGGGATCCTCTCTGGGCAGGATACGCCATGCAGCATCGTGGGTGTGCGCTCGTAGATGGTGGCAGCCCAGTAGAGGATATATCCAGACTGCTGCAATAACCTTCCAAAGCCCAGGACAAGAGCAAAGGAGGCCAACAGCATCCTGGCTTCTATCAGACAAAGTGTGGCCAGCAGGACCAGGGAAGTGATGTTACCCCTGTACTGAGCACTGGTGAGGCCAAACCTCTACTACTGTTGTCAGTTTTAGGCCCCTCACTGCAAGAAGGACATTAAGATGCTGGAGTGGGTCCAGAGAAGGGCAGCAAGGCTGGTGAGGGATCTTTAACACAAATCTAGTGAGGTGTAGCTGAGGAAACTGGGGTTGTCCAGCCTGGATAAAAGGAGGCTGTGGGCCTCTTCTCCAAGGCAGTAAGTGATAGCATATGAGGAAATGGCCTCAAGTTGCAGCAGGGGAGGTTTAGATTGGATATTAGGAAAAATTTCTTCACCAAAGAACAACACTGAACAGGTTGCCTAGGGAAGTGGTGGAGTCACCATCCCTGGAGGTGACTCTTTCATCTGGATGAGATGCTTGGCACACAGCAATTGTGTACAGGGAGATGTTAGGTTGCGATTCAACTTAATGACCTTAAGGTCGTTTCCAATCAGGTGATTCTAAAGTTCTATGAAAGACCCAGTTCCTTGGGGCTGCAGAGGGAGGACAGACAAGCTCCCCAGAGTAAGGGTGTGATTTTTTTTAAGGCATCTTCTACCCTTTGGAAATGAGTTGTCTGGAAGTTGAAACATTCATGTGCCCCACTGTAACCTGCCCCTGTGCTCACACCCTCAGTGATACAGCAGATCACTTTAGCCCTTAAAAATCCAGCTCCCAGTTAAATCTTTGTACCCAGGGCACAAAGACTAATCCTGTCTTTGAAGGATGCAGGGATTGACCAACACAGAAGAACCAGCAGCTGGGTTTTCATGGTAGCACCCCAGGCCCTAACTACTGAAGGAAGGTTCAAAATATAAATGACTCTGCTTTGCCTCATGCTGGTCTGTGCTTTGTGGTGTTGCTGCATGCTGACTGTGCCCTGCACTCACCTCTCATTGCATGGAGCACCAGTGGGTTAGTAAGCAAGTAGTTAAGAGCTATTGTTACAAACTGCATAGCTAAAATCCACACCATGGCAAGAGCCCTGCAGCAAGCCAGGCACCTGGCAAAGGCAGAAGCATGCAGGGAATTCCTAGGACAAAGAGCAGCCTCGGTGAGGGCCTCGCACCTGGAGGCAGCAGGGCAAAAACCTCCAGCCCACGCATGCCTGCAGCTGCTTGCTCATTGCTCTCATCCTCCCAAACATGCCTGCATGTGTGTGCTGGGGAGAAGGCAGCTGAGCGTTTGCTTTGTGCAGCTCTCTTTTTGCTGCAGAGCAGCCTCTCCAGCCCCGCTCTCTCTACTGACTCAAAACACCTTCCCAGCCCCGCTGCAGCATGGAAGGAAATGACTTAGCAGGAAGCACAAACACAGATCCCACCACCCCGACAAAGCAAGCATTGAAATGCTGCTTCCTTGCACCAGCCCCTGCCTCAGGTCCTCCCTCCAGAACCCCCGGGGCAGCGCTGGATTGGGAGCCACCATGGACTGGGGAAGGAGAGATGAAGACATCATAGAATCACAAAATCATAGAATGGTTTGTGTTGGAAGGGACCTATAAAGGTCAGCTAGCTCCTAACCACCACTGATGCAGCCAAAGACTAGGGAATAAGCATCTGGTGGGGCCCCAGCATTACAGGTCATATGCATGCCTGGGCAGGGGAACAAGCGTCAGTCAGTCCAGGATCAACCCTTCAAAGAGAAGTACACTGTCACTGGGGTGACCCACATCATCTCCTCCCCAAGACGCCTTCTCCCAGAGCATGCTGTGAAGGCAGCAGTCACTGCAAAGGGCAGAAACTCATCTTCATCCCACGTGGACAGTGGCAATAGGAAGAGTTTGGTGCCACAGCAATGGTAGAGGTAGAAGGAAGCACTCTGCTGGAACATAAATGCCTCTGTGGTCTGGCAGGGCTCAGATCTCTGAGCAGGGACAGACAAGCAGTGGATGAGACCGAAGGTCTGGAGCATGCTGGCCATCCTCCAGCTCTCCCAGGCAGGCATGCAGGCAGCAGCCAGGAGAGGCTCTGGGAAGCAAGCAGCAAAGCCCACCCAGCCTGGAGGAGCTCCGAGCTCCTCACATGGTTCCACATCACATGCTGAGCCATGCTGCGGCTCTGAAAACAGGTTGTGTCCTTCACAGCCTCCCAGAGATCCCCTCAGCCAATCACCAGCAGAAAGGCTTGTCCCAGTGCTTGCCCCCAGCACTTAAAAAACCAAAAAGACATGGTCACATTTCTGGGCAAAAAGCTTTTCCTTCAGCTGGGGTTGCATCAGAAAGAAAAGGCTGACCCCAGAGCCAACCCCCACACCATTTAACAAAGAAAACAGCAAGCCAACCACCAAATTACCCTCTGGTTACCAGCAAACCAGACTCACCCTTAAAGTCATCTACAACTCAAACTGTGTCCAAGCCTTGCTTGACCACTGATGGACTGGGTGCTGTAATGAGTAAGGATAAGGACATCCAGGAAGGAGCTCTGAGGGTTGTCTTTTTTAAAAGAAGGTCCACCCAGAGTCTTCTCTTTCCCAGGCTGAAAAAAACATTGTGGATCCTACAGAGTGCAATCCTGTGGTCATCTCCAGGCTTTCCATCATTGAAGAGCACTGGACAGTCAGGACACCAGGAAAAGGGGAAAAAACAGCTACGACGTGGGTGAAAATAGAAGAAATCTACCATGCAGCAGCACGGAGGGTAAAGCAGCAACATCTCCCTCTCAGTATTTTCACTAAGCCCCCTGAAATGAACATTTAGGACAGCAATAGATACTAGGAGCTGGGGGCATCTGGAGGAGTACTGCAGCCAACCTTCCTTCCTGTGCTGGGTCGATCACCCCACTAGCAGCCCTGCCCAGCCTGGGGCTGCTTCCCACTCTCCTCAACGTTTCAGCTTTGCCGACTGCAACCCAACACCACTCAGAAAAAAAAAAAAAAAAAAAAATCAAANAAAAAAAAAAAAGAAACAACAAACCAAACCCAAGCCCAAATCCCCCGAGATTTCAGGGGAACAGCCTGGCGTGCGCTAAGTGCTCTGCTGGCCGGGGGCCAGCGCCTTCAGCACCTCGCAGTCTGGAGCTTCGTCTCCTGCCCTCTGCTCTTCATCAAGCCCCTTCTGCCTGCAAAGCTCCGGGCCGGCCCTGGGTTTGTCTCTGCACAGACCCAGCCCCACATCCATCCAGACACGAACTACCTGAGCTTCAGTTTGGCTGCAGAAGTTCAGGTGGCTCTTGCAAAGGGCACACTGCACCCATAACTAGGCACCGAGTGCGGTCCTGCGCGCTTCGTACACTCTTGGCAAGCAGCAACGCGGTCGCCCCAGCCGATCGGAAACCGACTTCTATGGGCAGAGCCACATCTCTCGTTGGTGCAGGGTTTCAGAGTGACAACAGCTCAACCTTCAACCCTTCGAGCTTCCCTTAATCGACGAGACTAAAGGAGAAGGTGCAATGGGGACTGAAGCAGCTCCGCGCAGAGACACAGCCAGGAGGTCACCGCATCCTCCTCCCGCCGCGCTCGCTGCCGCCGGTGCTGCTGCGCATCGCTATCAGCTTTCCAAAGGACAATCCCACGCCATTAACAGATGGCTTCTCCAGACAGAACAAGAAACAAGCTGAGGCCTTTCTTTTGACCTTACTGTTTTTTCAGAGGGCAGGAGGGGTGGCTGAGGCACCCGTGGAGGCCAACACAAACACCAAACCAGCAGTGCCTTGTGCCCCAGCAAATCCTACATCCTCCAGGATCTCAAACTGGCCATGCTGCCCTTTCAGTGAGGCGCCAAACCCCTGTCCAAAGCTCGCTCAGCCCCTCTGCTGTCCCAAGGTGGGACACAGCTGCCCCAGTGCTCAAGGGCTTGTTGGGTCCCACTGCTCTTGTTGCTGTAGGATGCAAATACCTCTCTTGCCCCAGAAGATGCCAGTGAAGCTCTTTTCTCCCCCAGACATGGTGTTCAACACTAGCTGGCAACTCAGCCCCGTGCTCTCCCTGCCCCCGGTGGCATGGGGAAGAGAATCCCAAGGGTAAGAGTAAGAAAACTCGTGGGCTGAGCTAAAGACAGTTTAACAGGTAGAGCAAAAGCTGCACAGGCAGCAAAGCAAAGCAAAACAAGAAATTCATTCAGCACTTCCCATCACAGGCCATTTCCAGGCTCCATCACCCATAATAGTGATTTGGGAAGACAGGCACCATCACTCAGAACATCTCCCTCCCTCACTTCTTTTCCCCCCCGACGTTATTGCTGAGCACAATGTCATATGGTCTGGAATATCCTCCTGGTCAACTGGAGTCAGCTATCCCAGCTATGTCCTCACCCAGCTTCTTGTGCACCCTCACCCTACTTGCTGGTGGAGTGAGAACCAGAAAAGGCCCTGACTCTAAGTTGCTCAGCAGTAGCTAAAAGGTCACTGGATTATCAGCACTGCTTCCAGCACAGATGCAAAACTCAGCCCTATACCAGTAACTAGGAAGAAAAATCAACTCTACTCCAGCCAAAACTAGTGCCCTAGGCTCAGTTGTGTCTCAGGTTGTTCCAGCAAACTGCTTCATCTCACCTGCTTCTGCATCAGCAAACAGAATTTTTTGCTGCAAGCCACTGCATTTTGCTGTGAAGCAATTGCTGCATTTGCTCTACCCCAGAAGCAGCAACATCCACACAGAGAGCACCTTGGGAGAGAAGAAACATAGCTCAGTGGGCTGGAGATGGGATAAAAGGGAGGTTCCAATAGCCAGGATGAAGGGGACTGACTTGAATCAAGGAAACAGCCTCCAGTTATGCCAAGAGAGGTTTAGGTTGGATATGAGGTACAATTTCTTCCCCAAAGGGGTTTGTCAAGCCCTGAAACAGGTTGCTCAGAGCAGTGGTGGAGTCCTCATTCCTGGAGAGGTTTCAAAGCTGTGTAGATGTGGTGCTGAAGGACATGGTTTAGTGGTGACCTGGCAGTGCTGGGTTACCAGTTGGACTCGATCTTAAAGGTCTCCTCTAACCAAAGGAATTCCACAATTCTATGATTCTGACTGAGATCCTGGCTCACCTCTCAACGATCTCTATCAATCAACAGGAGCAAGAGGATTTGGCAGGGAGCCTGCTCACCACCCTGGGAGCTAGCACCTCTGCCCAGGCATGGGCAGCCCACACGGGGCAGGCAGGGACGTGCCGCCTGCTCTGCGGGCACCAGCGTTTCCTGCCTGTGCTCTGGCTGCTGCTGCCTCTGCTGCACCCCTAGGCCACGTGTCCTGTGGCTTCTGAGATCATTCCTCCCTCCCCTGTCACCCCCCCAAATCCTTATCAACTGCAGAGGAAACTAGAGGAGATGGGCAGGGAGATTAGGAGGTGCTACACAGCTGCATGGCTCTGCGGGTTGAGGAGAGGGAAGGTTGAACCCTTCCCTCTATCCCAGGCACACATGTGAGGGCTTGGAGCAAGGAGACAGAGGTCCTTTTGAGGCATCATCCTGCTCCTACAGACCAGTGTAGATCTCTCCCCAAGCTAACCCAGACCTTGCTCTCTGCCAGCTTTAGTCTCATGCAGGTGGCCTTCAGGAGCTCACCAACATCCTCCCAGTGCTAGAAGCAGAGGTAGCTGTGGGCTGGCAGCTGCCTATCCTGTATCATCAGCACATCTTTCCTGCTGACTCTCAGCTGCAAGAAAACACAAGTCAAAAAACCAAACTGATCCTCCAACTGAGCAAAGCAGAACGCTGGTACCTCACAGCCTCTGCCCACAGCCCAGCACAACTGGGGACACAAAGGCTGGCAGTTTCCACTCGCTGGTCTCAGCCTCCCAGGAACACCTTCAGGCTCAGACCCAGCTGGTCTGAGGCACCTCCTGTGTCCATCACTACCACATGACCTAAGCATAACTGAGAAGGTGCTGCTGGACCCACCTCTGCTTCTACTGAGTTGCATGGCCTTGGGCAAAGCACTCCAGCTCCTTCCCCAGCTGCTGCTGCACAGCTCCTTTGGTTGCACCTCTGGAGCCATGGGGACAGGGAAAACATGTCACCAGGGGAGCACATAGCCCAGAGCTCCTGCTCTAAGCGCCACACTGGTTTGTTCCTCCCAAAGCCAGGCAAGAAACCACCACAGCAAATAAAGTGAAGGAGCAGAGGTGGGACACGATCCTGAGGCATGGTCACTTGCTGCAGTCCCAGCCCAAGCCCCTGAAGAAGCACCATGAGATCCCTGGTCTCAAAACCCTTCCATGTCTCACAAGGAGCCAACAACTCTCCAGTGGGGAGGAGGGACAAGTGGGACAGGATGTCTGTTACCCAGCAGTTAACTAGCAGGGTTATTACAGGGAACACCTCCACAGCCTCTCAGAGGGACCAGCTCTCTCCACTCTTCTGGCTGCTCTCTTCAATCTCAGACTGTTCTGCTGCTGGCATGGCCTTTGGCAGGAGTGTTTGCAGGGCATATGGAGGGCTTGCTGGAGGTGAAAAGCAAACAGTGGCCCAGTCCCACAGCCAGGCTCTCCTTCCCCAGCAGATGAACTTCTCATACAGTGCCTGAGAAGAAACTTCTTAGGAGACATCTCTTCCACTTCTGGAGAGAGCACAACTGGCCCATGCCTCGTCTCGGGATGGCCAGCAGGGAGCATTGTGGAAAGAATGAAGAACAAGATGTGTCCATCTGATCCTCCAGATACCCTCGCTCTGCACTCTGGGGTGTCTCTTGGAGGTTATCTTGTCTGTCTACAGCAGGGTCCAGGCACCCAACTTCAGGACAGCTGCTCTGAGGAGTGGTGAATGCTCTGAAGTGTGAAAGCAGAGCCACACTTCATGGTGCAGAATTCACTCAGTCTGCTGGAAGGCACAAATATCCCCTTTGCTGGACACCAGTGATCCTGAGGAACACTCACACCCTGTCCCCCATCACAGCCTTGCAAGGGCAGCAGTGGGGAGCTGATGGAGACAGGCAGCTAGATGGCAAACATCGGATGGGGGCCCCAGCAAAACCACTCCTGGGAGGCTCTGGGGCTCTTGTCCTACATGGAAATTCATCTGCATGAAGTTGCGGGGTTCTATACCAGGATTTTTGGATTCTACCAGTCCAGGGCTGCTGGTTGCATCTACTTCTGGGGTCTGATCCTGCAGTCTAGGACATGGGAGCAGAGCATGCTTTTGCCCCAAATACAGACAAAACTACTCCAGGTAGGGTAAGGTCTCCATTTTTTGCTTGCATAGACACTGCTCTTAAGAAGTCAGTGTCCCCTCTCCAGATGAAATAAGGCTGGTGGCAGCCTGCAGAGCCATCCTTCAGTCACCAGCCTGGTCTGAGAGGCACAAGCTTCCACTGACTCAAATGGAAAGGGGAAGCTCAGCACCAGTGCTTCTGGGCAGTCTGTCTAAGGATGGCTTCACAAGCCACCCTCAAGGTGACCTTTTTCCTGCATGGCATCGAGGGCTCCATCGCCCTCAGCCCTGCCTGGGTAAGAAACATGGTGACCTTACAGGAGCACAAGAACAGGGAGGGAGGGTGGGAGAAGATGAAGCTGTGTAAGCATAGCTCCTCCAGACTGCTTCTGCCACTCTTCCTCTCCTTGAGACCCTTGAAGTACCCTAATAGGGAATGACACTTCTGTGTAACATCCCCACAGCCCTCCTAGAGCTTGCAGGGCCACTGATGTCCCCAGGCTCTCAGCCAGCTGGAGGACTCCTACCCACTGCCAGTGGGAGAGGAAGGGGAAGTGACCAAGTAGACTGGCAAAAAACAAGCAGGAAGATGGCAGTCCAACAGATCCTGAGTGCACAAGGTGGTCAGAGGCACTGCTCACAGCATGACAGCCAGGAGCCTAGGTGGGCCAACAAGGAAGCCCTGGGTGGCCAACAGCAAGCTCTCCTTGGAGCTCTCTGCACCCAGCGGACTCTCATACTCAGGGATTCATGCCCCACTGCAAAGTAAATGGAGACAAGAGTGACCAAACACTGTCTCTAGGACAGGGCACAAAGGTGAGGAGTGAGAAGTGGAGAGAAGAGATTTGTCACACTGGCAGCAAATGCCAGTGATGTTCTGATGCCATGACTCAGCTTTTGCCCATCCCAGCAGACGATGCAATCAAGTTTCCATGACAGCAATTTAACAGCAAAGATGACTGCTGGCCAGGACTGTCCCAACCCTGGAACCATTCCAGGCCAGGTTGTTTGGGGCTCTGAGCAACCTGCTGTAGTTGCAGATGCTCAGTGCAGGGGGGTTGGGCTACATGACCTTTACAGATCTCTTCAACCCAAACCATTCTGTGACTTTAAAGAGCAGGAAGATGATGGTTGGGTTTGTTTAATTGTTATTCTTCTTTGCTCGAGGGAGGCACCTGGAAGCTTTTCTGCTGCCCTGGGGCAGGGTCAGTCTGTGTCAGCCAGCTGAGGTCAGGCTGGGCTGGGGGTGACCATGTGGCTGTCACTGCATTGCTAGTCCCTGAGAAGACACACTGCACCAAGCAGTGCTTGGTGAGACCTTATTGCAGCCTTCCAGTACTTAAGAAAGATATGAAAACTGGGTAAAGACTGCTGGCCAGGACAGTCACCAGGCAGCAAGGGAGAGGGTTTGTTCCTGGTCCTACCAGGGCTGGAGCTCTTCAGTGTCAGGGTAAAGTTGGGAGAATAGGAGAAAGATCTCATCTGCTGCTGAGCTGTTCCAGGTCACCACAACAGCTTGACCTCTTTGCCTACCATGCTCAACTCAAAACCTGTTTTGGTTCAACAAGGACTGAGCATTTGCTAAAGCACAGATGTGATTTCCAGATGTGTGCCCTCCCCTAGATCTCCTTGTGAGCCAGCCTCTGCAGGAGAGGCCCCAGAGGGCTGTGCCATTTCCACCATGCAGGGAGCAGCTGAGGCACCTCCTCATGGCAACTCCTCCTCCCTCCTCACTCTCCACTTGAGTCCCTTCCACCAACCACACTGTGAGCCAGAGAAAGAGGCAGAGTTACCAGAGCAGCTGCTGGAGAAATCAAACCTCCTAGAGTGCTCAGAAATGGAAACAATGAACCTGCCCTTCTCAGCAGTTCTGCTCTACCTGCACTAAACATTCACTAACTACCCACTAACCACTTCACCTTCCATCACCAAGACCAGAGTATGGCTGATAACCAGTTCATGCCACCTTCTTACAGCAGGACCCAACTGAAGACCTCCAGGCACCGAGCAGACACTACCTAAGCCACACATCACCCTAGCAGGAGACATTATTTTCAGTTTACATGAGAGGAGCAGGAGCTTTTGGAGATGCTCTTCACATCAGGATCCTCTACCACTTGGGTTTGATTTCTACTTAATGACTTCACCTATGGTTTATTCTGTCCCCAGAGCTGGAGACCTCCTTCTGCTTGCACACCAAACTGTGCCACACGATGCAGCAGTGCTCTGAAATCTCACACCCTCATCTCTAGGCCTTTCCATAACATGTCCCAGAGCCTGAGCTGCTGGGGACTATGAGAACCATACTCTGAACAGCAGCAAGACCTTGAGAACAGGCACAACTTTTCACCTTTTCCTGGGATGCAGAGACAAGTTGTGTCCCAGAAGGTCTAATTCCCTGCTGCCCAGCAAACCTGGGAATCCTGGCACCATTTGAGGTCTGCTATGTGACCTAGGACTGATTTTTTTATTCTCCAAAGCTTAAGAGGGCCATGAGCTGGCAAGGAGTAGCAGGACAAGGACTGCAGGTTCCAAGGAGGAGGTCCAAATTTCCCCAGGATCCCAGCCAGAGGAGCCAAAGGTGGATGAGTAACACCTGTGGGACAGGTCCTGGCAGAAGTACCCGAGTAGGACACCTCAGAGGGACAAGGCAGTAGGCTCTCTGCTTCTGCTCTGATGCAGCCCAGAAGCAGAAGAGCCTTGCCCTTTGCTCACACCAAGAAGGACCATGTCAGGCAGCACCTGAATGCTCAGCAAACAAACCAAGCCAGCCCCCACCCCATCTCTCCACCAGCTGGAAAGCAGATTTATGGGGTGCAGATTCACAGGGCAGGGTGCCAACGGGCTTAAAGTCCTCTTGGACATCCTGTGCTCCCAATCCAACCAAGCCCTCAGCTGCAGCCACCCTGTTATCCAAACCTGGGTTAAGGGCTGGGGACTGCAGGTGTGCAGACAGCCCCGGAAGAGGGTGAGGAGGAGGGATGAAGGACACACAAGCAAAGGCAGGAGGGATGTTCTTTAATCACCACAGCACCCGGTGCTTCTCAGAGCAAGTAAACAGGAAAAAGCCTCTCCAGCAGCTGCTCTACCCAGCATCCCCACAAGGCACAGCCTGCTGTGACAGCCTTCCTTTACGTCCCCTTGCAGTGACAATGATTTCCAACCCTAGCTGAGCTGGCCCTAGTGCAGAGAGATGCTCAGATGGAGCAGGATGGGGCCCTGCACAGTGTGAGCTAGGGAGGAGAGGAGCAAGGTGCAAGTCAGAGAAGCTCCAGCAGAGATGGAGAGCAGGGCATTGCCATGTTGGAGCAGCTGATGTTGTCAGGCACCTCAGGATTGCTGTGTGATGCCAAGAGTGCAGTGGCCCTCCTGGCATCACGATCCCAGCAGCACAGTGGGGTGGCCCTCAGTAGGGTACCGATGTGTCCAGCTCCTGGCAGATGAGTTTCAAAGCCAGAGGGAGAAGGCAGCCCAAAGCAAGCTCAGTCCCTAGAGACAACTCACCCCATGGGTCACTGCCTCAAGGGCCAGGGTGGGCAGGCAGCAGCGACCACATCATCTGTGGGAAGGCAGCAGATCTGCGCACACCCCAGGATGGGTAAGGGCTGCGGTGAGCAGAGGCTGAGCTGCAAACACAAGGCAGCACAGCTCTGGGGGCGATGATTCCGTATGCCAAGGCAGGAGAACAAAATCAGTTTCCAAGAAAACAAAAATAAATGTGTTTGTAGTAGGGTGGGGAGAAAAACAACCCACAAGGCACAGTCCTGCCCCATCTGCTGGAGCTGTTTCATCCTTAAGGCCAGGAGACAAGATCCTCAGGGCCAGCTCAGCAAAGCATCCTTCTTATGGAAGCTCACATGTCAGACCACAACCTCCACCAGGACAATTTTACAATGTGGGTTTGCTTGCCTGCATGAGGCCAGGCATGCTTTGAGGCACCTCATTAACAGCACAAGAAGATGTGATTGACCAAAACCTCAGAACCACAACTGTTTGCAAACAAAAGGTAGGAGCTGCATAGCAAAGCAAGGGAGAGGTCCATTTCAGACTCTGCAAGGCTTTCCACAGCTCTCCAGCCAGCTCAATTCAGGATCCCCAGCTCCAAACAGAGCTGAAGAGCACCAGACCAGACAGGCAGCAGAAATGAAGCTGAGAAGCAGTTTGAAAATCACAGAGACCTTCAGAGTATGGGTTGTCAGTGTTGGAATGCTCTGCTGGCTTCTACAGCTTTAGATTTGCCAGCTTCTGCTAGAGACACCAGCCCTTGGCCTTTTGGGTGCTCAGGGTGCTCCAGGACCATGTGTCCTCCCACTATCTGAGGTGTTTGATATGCACAGGGATATATCAAGAGGCAGCGAAGTGCCCAGAGATAAGAGGAGCTGGGACAGGAGGAGTGAGCCCAGCAGAGCTCTCAGGCAGCATCAGAGAGCCTTGCCTGCAACTCCAAGAGCTGGGGTACCTCCAGAGAGGCAGAAAATACTCCAGAAGAGGGATGTTTCTCATTTGAATCAATGTCAAAAAGCATTTTCCATGTAAAAGAGCTCTTGGCACAACACAAATCCTTGAAATGGAAAGATTCAAACCCCCTGGAAGGAAAGCTTTCTCCAGCACCAGAGAGTCCCTCCAGGAATGGCTCTTGTCACCGTGTCCCCCTCTCAAGGGCTCTCCCAGTCTGGGAGACACCCTCCCACCACTGCCTGATGAAACGCCTCCGGCAGAGAAAGCACGCTGGGTGGAACAGATGAGCAGGGAGGCTGGAGTGGAGGAAAAGCCATGAGCTCAGCACCACCCCCGTGCACAGCAGGATACAGTCACTGCAGAGGACGTGCAGATCTGACACCCATCTCCTACACGAGCAGTGCTGGCAGGAGAGCAGCAGCAGCACGCACCACGACCAGGAGAGCCAGCAAGCCTCACAGGCGTGGTTGCAGGTTTCTGTGAGCATCCCTGGCTGTCAGACACCAAATCATTTCCTCCACACAATTATCTATCAACATACAAATCTTTCTCCTTTTACTCTTCTTTTGATAGGTATCCTTCCAGTTGCTTTATTTCAACGTCACTTCCCACCATCCACTCTCCAAGCTTCTTTAGCCAAGGGGGAGAGGGAAGATGACTTTTCAGAGGCATTGTGAGGACTTCAGAATTTATGCCCCACTGATTTCTACTGTCCTTAAATCTCAGAGCATGCTAGGAAACACAAGTTTTCTCCACATTTCCTCTTATCCTGCAAGGTTCAGCTGATGGTTCAAACTCAGAGCTGCACATGGGGTTTTGTGATCAAAGCCCCACGGCTTCTCACCACACTCTGCGAGCCTTTCCTCCTTTGCCATGTGCTTTACACCAGGCTCTGCTGAACTTCCAACACTTCAGGAACAAGAACATGGCACAAGAGGCCGACTGCAGCCCCCGCCAGGCCACGCAGCTGCAGAAGCACTGTCACACCTCTGAACCTAACCCACTAACCCAGCTTTTGGTTGGCATGTCATTAAGCAGAGCCTGTTACTGTTGGCCCTTTCATCTAATGAACTGTGGTCCACCGAGGGTGTGGTTCTGCTGCCCATGCAGGACTGGCAGCCACCATGCTTGACATCAGGCTGATCTGGAAGCAGTCTCACAGCTCCTGCCATTTCATAGCCTGGATAAGATGCTCAGCAGAAACCTCAGCAGGATCACACTTTGTCAGAGACAGAGGAGATGGGCACTCAGTCAAACATGTTCCCCATCCAGCAGCTTCAGAAGTTACTGAAGCTGAGTTGCTGCAGCTGAAGCTGAGTTACTGGGCTGTGTTGCTGCAGCTGGTCAGGACAGGACACCAGTAGAAGCTTGTGTGACATAGCTAAACCTGTGAGGCAGCCTCACCTGAGCACTCATACTCACAGAACTGTGCCATCCCAAGCAGTGGCAAGTTTACATCCCTATGCCTCCCTATCATGGTGCAGTGGTGTCACTGGGATCACTTCCGAAGGGACACAACGGTCCCAGTGCTCACTGGAGAGAAAAGTCCCAGCTACAGAGCCATGCTTGAGCTCCCAGGATCACAAAGCCTCAGCGAAGGCTACAGCCCTGGGGCAGCTCAGAGATCAAGCTTGTTCTGCCACGTGCAGGCAGGGACTTGAGCACTGCATCCCCCCGGACGCCTGCGGAGGGGGCAGACAACTCTTCTTCATCCGCAATCTGCAAGATAGGCAGAAAGTCAGAGTCCTGCTGCGGCAGGGCAGGTGATGGGTTTCGCTAGCAGCCTTAGGGGTGTGCTCACAGGGCACACCAGGGCGATTAGATAACGGAGCTGAGCAAACGCTTGGCGATAAGAATGGCTGCCCCCGCGGCGCCGAAACAAAGGGCAGTAAAAAGATCACAGATGGGGTTGGGGCATCTGCTGGCTCAGCTCAGAGATGGGGCACGTTAAAAGGCCTGCGAGAAATCCCACCACGAACCCTGCAGAGGGGAGCACCGAGCATAGGAGGTGCTCCTCTGCAAAGCCAGATGTGCAGATGCAGCTTATGCGGATGCTCCTTGCACCACACATGGTGTCCAGCCAACACGGCTGCCTGCAGGCAGGGAGGAAGCCAAGCTGCACTGCTTCTGCCTTGAAAAACTTGAAGCACTCAGGCCCTCAGCGTAGGTGAGAATTACTCAGTCTGACACTACACAAAACCTCTCCAGCATGTTTAACGTGTGGGATTAAAACCCTTAAACCAGCACCTTCCACACGGCTGACTGCAAAGGAAGGGATCAGACTGATGGACATCATTGGTGCACAGTGAGCACAGGTCTCCCAGCAGCTAACTTGCAGCTGCTCCCTAGGTTGAAGATAAGCTTTTGAGATGCCACAGGAGGAGGTGATTTGTGATGTGTCTTGGCAGTGTATGAGTAAGGGTCTTCTAACCTGTTCCTCCTGGAAGATGCTACTGAGAAGAGATAACAAAGGGATGTAAAGCAAGAGGAAGAAACTCTTGCAGTTTGGAGGTGAAGGCAGAGCAGAACTTGTTCACTTTTCCCAGTTTAATGCAAATACCTGGGCATACCTTAGAGCAGCCTTCCAGTACTTAAAAGAGGTCTACAGGAAAGATGGAGAGGGACACTTCATCAAGGAGCACAGGGACAGAACAAGGGGTGATGGTTTTAAACTGGATGAGGGTAGATTTAGATTAGAGATTAGGAAGAAATTCTTTACTGTGACACTACAACACGTTGCCCAGAGTGGCTGTGGATGCCCCATCCCTGGAACTGTTCAAGGTCTGGTTGTTTGGGACTCTGAGGAACCTGGTCTAGTTGCAGATGTCCCTGCTGACTGCAGGGCAGTTGGACTAAATGACCTTTAAAGGTCCCTTCCAACCCAAACCATTCTATGATTCTTGTAAGCAGGAACTGGTAACCACAGAAAAGATCCCTTCACTCCAGAAACTCCCACAGCAGAGCTTCAGCAGGGGAAGCTTGAGCCATACAATTGTCCTAAGCCATGCTCTCACCTTCCAACAGCAGCAAATTGTGCAACCCTCTGCTCCAGGTTCCTCTCCCCTCCTATAGTGAGGGGCCACATCCTGCACCTGCAGTGTAGTCAGTGGAGCAGGATGGAGATCTGCCAGGTCAGGAGCCACTCTGCATTGTAAGATGATCTGACCCTGAAGTCTGTTTATCCTTGAAAGCCATTTCTGGCCTGCTCGATACTCAGGAGCTCCAAGCCTCTCAGCTTCTTCAGATGGCGTGAAATAAGTAAAATTAACTGAGAATAAGCTGTGCCTCAGCAGACTGATGGAAGAGGCAGGTGGTTGGAAAGGATGAGGTGGGTACAAGCCACCCTTCAAAGTCACTCTACATTACTATTTCACAGTTCCTGCCTTTTCTTCTGCACAGGCGACAACTTTTCTCCACCTCCACGGGGCTGAGCTCATCGGACTGAGAGCAAGAACACATCCAAGTTCTGTTTCAAAGGAGGGGTTCCCCCCCTTCCCCTTCCCTATAAACCAAACATCTGCTCTGAATTTTCAGCTCACTCTCTGAGCAAACTCTGAGTTTTCTGACGTATTCCAAGGCAAAACAGCTCAATTAGACACTGGCCTGTAACACCACCACCCCTCCTCCAGCATGTGGAGTTATGAATGCAGGACCCTGTTATATTAAAGAAAGCATTACGTAACACAGGAAGTGTAAAAAAAAGTATAATAATAAAGGCATAAAAGACAACTGAGGGGAGGGATTAGCTCTGCTTTGCTTTGGGTGATTAACAGAAAGAATAGAAAATTATTAGAGCTCTTCCCACCCTGCCAGCCAGGCCCTCGGCAGAGCTGATTAGCAAGAAATCAATGCACTGGTAATTAGAGCTGGTCGAGCCCCTCCCGCATCACCACTTCCAGTAATTGACCAAAAGGACTTTTTTTTGCACGAACCAGGATTGCTTTGGGCACAGCTTCAGTTCTGAGAAAGCACAGCAGAAGGAGGGGGCTGCTTTTCAAAGCAAAACGATTGCCACCTGGACAGGTTTGCTCCCTCCTCCTCCTCCTCGCTCCTCAGCTGATCCTGCTCATGGAGAGTGAGCTGAAGAGCTTGAAGAAGAGCAGGAGATGAGTCCTTTCCAACACAAAAGGTTCTTCATCTGGGAGCCCAGCTGGCTGGAGCCCCTGCTCTGCCCACTGCTGAGTCAGAGCTGCTCACGGAGGGGAGGAGTGGAGGGACACATGCTGAGGATGAGCACACAAGGTCACTTTTATGCAAGGCTCACAAAGCGCTACACAAGGGTCACAAAGCCAGGGGAGGAAGGAGAGGGAAGTCACATCAGCAAGACCTCCCCACTCCTCTCAGTGTACCACAACCCCAACACCTTGCAGCTTGCAGGCTGAAGGAAGGCAAGGCTGGGCAGTTTGATGGTGGCCAACAAGGCCAGCTGGTTGCCTCTGCATACATATCATGTGTGGTGATGCCACCCAGTCCATCGAACACAAACTGCTCCCTTATCAGCATCCCTCTGGTCCAGCCTCAGCGCTGTTGAGATGCTGTTCAGTGCTATAAGGGCTTTGTCCTTACAAGGTAAAAGTTCCTTCCAGAGGCTAGCTCAGATCCTGATTGCTTCAGTAAGTAACTCAAAATAAAAGATGTCCCATCATCTCTGACCACAAGAGCAGAGGCCAGTGGAGCTGGCAGCCACACATCTGGTTCAGTCAGGGAAAAGCTATCAAACCAACAGCTGCTGAGGCATCAAAGTCACAGAGGATGGGGGTTTCCCCAGACCTTTCTCCAACCATGCTCCTCGACAGCAGTGGGGTGACCTGAAGCCTGCTCAGGCTCTGCTCTGCTGGGAGCCCTAGGTCAGAGTGCACCAGAAAGCCAAGCACCACCAAAACACAGCTTTCCATGAAGGTGAGGGCAAACAATCAGTTGATTGTTGTGAGCACCCAGAGTTCGGAAGAGATCAGATGTACTGACAGACAGGCACTCACATATCCTGGAGAGGTGGCAACTCCATGTCACCACTTTTCACTGATGTTGAAGCTCTGAAACAAGCAGCACCATGCCAAGGAATGATAACTGTGACTGTGCCCAGAAGTCCTCTCCTCCTGGCACACCACAGCTTTGGCCCATATGCCGGAAGCCACCTGGAGATGAGCCAGCTGATCCTCTGACCCCTCATGCACTGCCTGTCCTGCAGCAGGAGGCTTCCTGAGCTGCAGCCACAGAGCTTGTGCTCTTCCCAATAGGGTCAGCAATGAAGACAGGTTCCCTAGCACTGCCTGGAAACAAATACACATCTTGTTTCTGCAACACATGCCAGATGCAGAGAAAGGAGCACAGATCTTCCATGCTGAGGTATTCATGGATACCTCTTCAAGACATGGCCACCTACACAGACACTCCCTGAGACCTCCATGTATGATAAACCATGGATACTTACTTGTTTGGAAATGAATAAAAATCCAGAATCATTCCTACTTTGACAACTAACTTGTGTCCAGTAGGTTCTGGGGTTCCTTGTGGTCTCCTCCCAAGAAACACAACATTTGTTATTGACCTATGAATACAGGAGCCTTTGGTTTGCAGGTCCTCAGAGATTGTCTGGTGGAGATGCTGTTCCCTGTGAGGTAGCATCTGACCTCCTGACAGCTGGCTGCTCTCCTCTGCTCATGGCCTCACTATTACCGCAAGTTAGGGCCAAACCAATACCACCATGAAAAGCAATTCCCAACCTTTCTGCCAGCCCCAGCCTCCTACTCCCCATGCTAGCGCAGCCTGTCTTCATGAGAACTGGGTCGTTGCTTATGGTTAAAACTGCCCAGCACTGAAAGTGATCAGCTTGACTTTAGATTATTCCCCGCTCCGGTTCCCACCATTGCCACAGGAATGCAGTGCCAGTAAAACCTGGTCTTCAAAGGGTGGTTACGCCAAGAGGGGAACACATCAGTGTATTTGCCACGTGGAGCGTCACACACCTGGGTTTCCCCAGGCATCCTTTTTCCACTCCGAAAGCACATCCAGATGAAAAGAGGGAAGTTGGCCCACACCCGGCGCTGCTGGCCGCCGATCGCGTGGCTGCGCCTCGCCTGCCTGGGTACACAGTCACTGCCTGGGTACACAGTCACTGCCTGGGTACACAGCCCCATGCTTCCACCTGCAGCTCCCACGCATCTCTCCAGGAAGTGCTAAAGCGAAGCTCTGCTTCTCAGCCCCGGGAAGGAAGAGGGGCGAGAGGATGGGTGCTGCTCAGGGTGCTGGGTGACACCAGAAGAGGTGACTGAGGACTGGGTGAGATGCTGGGTGAGGCCATGGGGAAAGCATCTGGCATCAGGGAGGTGGGGCTGAAGATTCGGCAGCTCTTCAGGCTAACATCCTCTCTCTCCAGCATGGCCCTTCTCACCTCTCAGGAGGGCTGCAGCACTGTAGGAACATCACCTGTAGAAGGAGGCACACGCCAGGGAATGCAGAGCCCATGGCCACCAGCTGGCCAGCTCCTCTTGCCAAGAAGTCCTCATGGCTATGACATTATTGTCATTGTTACCACCACACTTTGGGTACAGAATTTAAAGTTCTTTTAAGTTTCCCTGAAGTGCAGGTGCCAGCCTCCCAAAGCCTGCAGCATATACTTAGGTCTGCTCACAAGACAAACTGCCTAAGCAGACATCGTTGGGGAACTCCATCCCACCGTGTGCCATGGACCCACATGGTCTGTAGGCACTGTTAGAGACCAGTGCCCTGCCAACAAAGTGGATGGGTGGTTTGCTTCTGTTTAAGAACAATTTAATCCCAGGGCCAAGGGAGTGCCATGTTCTCCTTTCTTTCCCATTGCCCCAAAGCCCCTTGAGGCCATCCTGGGAAAGATGTGGGGGAGCTTCACATCCCAGAGATGCTAATAGAGCTCAAGGCTCCTTCCAGATCTGCCTGGAGGCAATGCTGGGGCAGAAGCTAGATGCCTCCAAGGGTCTTAAGGTAAACCAAAGCACCAGTGTGGAAGCACTGGCATTTTGTGGTCCTGCCACAGAGAGATGACCATCACTTCCACCTTCTCTCTTGATTCAAGCTCTTTCATGACACTAACAGTATTCAACCTTCCATCTTAGGCCAGCAGCACTTGCTGAGAGAGAGGATGAACCCCTCCATGGCCTCACTGCATCCCAGTTGGATCCCTCAACATGAGGGAGGCCAGTGGGAATTACATCACATTGCCTTTACACATCCCCTCTTCCTCACCTGCAGCACTGAACAGGGACGCTGTCCTCACGCTGGCGTGAGTGGGGACAGGAAAGGAAAGTAACGAGAATCAGGAGTAACCTGGGAAGCCATCACTGAGATTCAAAGTTTCCCAGCGTGGGGCCTCCCAACACTCTCCCTGCCCACCCGTCGCTGTGGTTTCACACTCGCATTTCTCATGCATCTCAGTGGAGGTCCACACACAGCGCGCGGGAAACTGCAGTCGCTGCCCATAGCTGCACCCACCGTGGCACCGAGACCCAGCCCCGCACCGACCGAGTGCCACTGACCCCGTGCCACCATCCCTAGGCAGAGGCACAAAGG
>WBNM01020179.1:146413-156677 GCA_013399055.1 Ramphastos sulfuratus
CGGGGCGGGGGGACCGGCCGTGGGGCCTGCGCGGGGTTAGTGCGGGGGGCGAAAAGCCGGCACGGCCCGAACGAGGGGACCGGGAACGGCGGCGGGGGGCGGTCACGGACTTTGCTTTGCTGGCTGCGGGGCACCAGAGCCTCACGGTGCTCCCCTTGGTGTGGCGGGGTGGGGAGTGAGGCCCTCAGCTCGGGAGGGTCCCANGCGGGGTTAGTGCGGGGGGCGAAAAGCCGGCACGGCCCGAACGAGGGGACCGGGAACGGCGGCGGGGGGCGGTCACGGACTTTGCTTTGCTGGCTGCGGGGCACCAGAGCCTCACGGTGCTCCCCTTGGTGTGGCGGGGTGGGGAGTGAGGCCCTCAGCTCGGGAGGGTCCCATTGCCGCCTGCCCCGCAGCACGGCTGGGGTGTGGGGGGTGCCCTGCGGCCCGCAGCATGACTGCGAGCATCGAGGGTGCCCTGCGCCCCATGGCGCGGTGAGGGTATGGGGGTACCCTGTGCCTCGCACTGCCCCTGGAATACCAGGGGTACCTTGCACTCCACAGCGCTCTTGGGGTACTGGGATTACCCTGCCGCCCACGTGCATGGCCCACATAGGTCCCTGGTGTACCCCAAACCCCACAGCGCACCTTGGGCATTGGGGATAACCCTGTACCCCACATTCATGGCACACAGAGATCTCTAGTGTGCCCTGCACCCACGGCAAAGTTTGCATGGGGTGTGCACCAAGGGAGGTTTAGGTTGGACTTTAGGAGGAATTTCTTCCCCGAAAGGGTTGTCAAGGCCCGGAGCAGGCTGCCCAGGGCAGCAGTGGAGTGCCCATCCCCGTAGGGATTTAAAAGCTGTGTAGATGTGGTGTTGAGGAACATGGTTTAGTGCTGACCTGGCAGTGCTGAGTTAACAGTTGGACTTGATGATCTTAAAGGTCCTTTCCATATTAAAAAATGCTATGATTCTATGATTCTCCTCTCTTTGCCCTCCTGGGAACATCCTCAGCCCTATTGTGCAGGGACAGGTCAAGAGGTGTGGCTTTTCCTGGGGACAGTCCCCTCCATCTGTCTGCTGCCGGCACCATGACATGCTCCTCACCACAGCCAGGCCTGTGTCCAGTGCAGCTTCGTCCCCATAAATCACAACCTGACTCATGCCAGTGTGGAAAATGGGATAGGGTTTGTGGGGTGTCAGGCAGCACCCCATCCCCAGGGCACATGCAGGGATCTGGGGCTCATGGGAAGCTCTTCAGCCCTGTCAAGAGGCCACACAAAGCAGGGCTAGCAAGGGGATAAGCAGTTGAATTGGNGGAAAGCATCTGGCATCAGGGAGGTGGGGCTGAAGATTCGGCAGCTCTTCAGGCTAACATCCTCTCTCTCCAGCATGGCCCTTCTCACCTCTCAGGAGGGCTGCAGCACTGTAGGAACATCACCTGTAGAAGGAGGCACACGCCAGGGAATGCAGAGCCCATGGCCACCAGCTGGCCAGCTCCTCTTGCCAAGAAGTCCTCATGGCTATGACATTATTGTCATTGTTACCACCACACTTTGGGTACAGAATTTAAAGTTCTTTTAAGTTTCCCTGAAGTGCAGGTGCCAGCCTCCCAAAGCCTGCAGCATATACTTAGGTCTGCTCACAAGACAAACTGCCTAAGCAGACATCGTTGGGGAACTCCATCCCACCGTGTGCCATGGACCCACATGGTCTGTAGGCACTGTTAGAGACCAGTGCCCTGCCAACAAAGTGGATGGGTGGTTTGCTTCTGTTTAAGAACAATTTAATCCCAGGGCCAAGGGAGTGCCATGTTCTCCTTTCTTTCCCATTGCCCCAAAGCCCCTTGAGGCCATCCTGGGAAAGATGTGGGGGAGCTTCACATCCCAGAGATGCTAATAGAGCTCAAGGCTCCTTCCAGATCTGCCTGGAGGCAATGCTGGGGCAGAAGCTAGATGCCTCCAAGGGTCTTAAGGTAAACCAAAGCACCAGTGTGGAAGCACTGGCATTTTGTGGTCCTGCCACAGAGAGATGACCATCACTTCCACCTTCTCTCTTGATTCAAGCTCTTTCATGACACTAACAGTATTCAACCTTCCATCTTAGGCCAGCAGCACTTGCTGAGAGAGAGGATGAACCCCTCCATGGCCTCACTGCATCCCAGTTGGATCCCTCAACATGAGGGAGGCCAGTGGGAATTACATCACATTGCCTTTACACATCCCCTCTTCCTCACCTGCAGCACTGAACAGGGACGCTGTCCTCACGCTGGCGTGAGTGGGGACAGGAAAGGAAAGTAACGAGAATCAGGAGTAACCTGGGAAGCCATCACTGAGATTCAAAGTTTCCCAGCGTGGGGCCTCCCAACACTCTCCCTGCCCACCCGTCGCTGTGGTTTCACACTCGCATTTCTCATGCATCTCAGTGGAGGTCCACACACAGCGCGCGGGAAACTGCAGTCGCTGCCCATAGCTGCACCCACCGTGGCACCGAGACCCAGCCCCGCACCGACCGAGTGCCACTGACCCCGTGCCACCATCCCTAGGCAGAGGCACAAAGGGAAGAAGGGCAGAGGAGGGAACTGCAATGTTTTGGGTAGTTTTTTCCTGCTCTTTTGCTCTTTCATCTCATTTGTTGCTTCGAGACGCAACCTCCAAAAAGGCTCCCAGCTAACCCTGCCTCCTTTTGAGGCTCCTGATGGCTTTCAGGCGCCGTTAGTCGAGGTACCACCAGCATCTGGTTTATCCCAGGGGAATTCTGATGCACAAGAGGGATGCAGAAAGTTGAAACTGTGGGTGGTCGCGGCGGTGCCAGCCCGAGCATCCCCCGCGGCAGTCGGTCAGCGGAGTCGGCCTAGGTAGGGGAACCGGACCCCTCCTCCGCCACCCCGGGCTGGCTCGGGGGAGGTGCCAGGCAATCCTGGGGGGTTTATTTGTTTGGCTTTCCCCCTTCCTCCTCCGCACCGAGCCCCATGCCGCCGAGCACCGGCTCCCCGGGAGGGCTGCGGGGCCGCCCCGCACCCATGGCCCCGAGGGATCCGGAGTCCTTTTCCTCCCCTTCCTGCCCGGTTTCCCGACCCAGCACTCACCGGCTCCCTCGATCTTCTCGGAGCCGCGGCTCCAGGTGATCTGCCGCGTCTCCAGCTTCACCTGGAAAGTTTTCCGCTCGGGTCGCTGCGACTTTTTGGAGTAAAAGAGGGTCATGACGGTGCCCACCTCCAGGCTGCGGCAGAGCTGAGCCGCCTCCGCCTCGCTGGCAGCCCCGGGGCCGCTGCCCGGCCCGGCCGCCATCAGTGCTGCGAACAAAGGGGAGCGGGAGCGCCCGGAGCGGGGCCGCCGCCGCCGCGCTCAGCGCCGCGCCCCGAGCCCCGGGCTGGGAGGGGAGGGGGAGGGGGGGNTTAGGAGGAATTTCTTCCCCGAAAGGGTTGTCAAGGCCCGGAGCAGGCTGCCCAGGGCAGCAGTGGAGTGCCCATCCCCGTAGGGATTTAAAAGCTGTGTAGATGTGGTGTTGAGGAACATGGTTTAGTGCTGACCTGGCAGTGCTGAGTTAACAGTTGGACTTGATGATCTTAAAGGTCCTTTCCATATTAAAAAATGCTATGATTCTATGATTCTCCTCTCTTTGCCCTCCTGGGAACATCCTCAGCCCTATTGTGCAGGGACAGGTCAAGAGGTGTGGCTTTTCCTGGGGACAGTCCCCTCCATCTGTCTGCTGCCGGCACCATGACATGCTCCTCACCACAGCCAGGCCTGTGTCCAGTGCAGCTTCGTCCCCATAAATCACAACCTGACTCATGCCAGTGTGGAAAATGGGATAGGGTTTGTGGGGTGTCAGGCAGCACCCCATCCCCAGGGCACATGCAGGGATCTGGGGCTCATGGGAAGCTCTTCAGCCCTGTCAAGAGGCCACACAAAGCAGGGCTAGCAAGGGGATAAGCAGTTGAATTGGAAGCATTTGCTCCATTCACGTAGCTAAAGCCTGCAATTTCCTCTTCTGCACTGTAGTGGCCTTTCCTTGCCCTCCTCCTCCCCATCAGGGCACTCCAGGGTGAGCTGGGCACTCAGGCTGCTCTGGTCTGGGGATAGTGTCCCAGGGATGACGCAAACTCCAAGGTGCAGTGGCAGGTTCATCTTAGTGGAGTCACCCTGGAGTGTTCAAGAAACATGCAGGTATGTCACTTTGGGACATGGTTTAATGGCCATGGTGGTGTTATTTCAATGGTTGGACTGGATGATCTTAGAGGTCTTTTTAAAACACAACAATTCTATGATTCTATTCACCCAGCCCCTTAGGACATGTTGTCCAGGAGCTGGCCTGCCCAAGGGTGAGCAAGGCCCTGCTGCAGGAGAGCAGTGAAAGGGAGAGATTGGAGTTGTGCCCCCTGTCTATAAATGCATAGAGAGATATATACAGGCTCTATACACACACATATGTGTGTTTGCAGCCCCACAGCGTGGCTGAGCAGCCCTTATCTTGCTCTCCAGCTTGTGGGTGGGTCTGGAAGGAGCATCAATTGCTAAGTGAGGCACCACCACCAAATGCGAGCAGCTGCCGATGTCCTGCTGCTCCACACACCTTCAAAGGGACACATGTGAGCACACACGTGGAGCCCTACAATACTCATGGTTGTTTAGGATCCTACCCAACATCTGGGCACCAAAAACCAAGGACATATAGGTCAAGAACCTGAAGCTGCCCTTATAAAAACGTCCAGTGTAAAGGCAGCACCCAAGGGGTGATGGGACACTGGGGATGTGCTCAGCTAAGGCAGAACTGCTAGTAACATGCTGGTGGAAGCCCTGGGATGAGACTGGCACAGGACCCTTGGGGAGAGCTGCTGCCAGGGAAGTTGCTCTGTGATTGTGTAAGAGCCCCGCTAGGGACCGGCAGGAAGCAGACGGCTCCCAGTGGTCTTAAAATAGCTGAGAATTATGGGCACACCCTTGTTTTTGAGGGCAAAACCTGAGAAGGGAGTGTGGCCATCGAAGAAGCAGGAAAGGTAACTCCCTCACTCCCAAAACCGCGGGCTGACACTGATGGAGAGCACCTGGCACAGAGCATCCTCAGCCCCAGAGCCCTGGGTGGCCAGCACATGCAGGCACTGGTTTGTGATGAGGTGTCTGTGATGGGCAATTTTTCTTCTCTGAGTTTGACTAATCACTTTTAAGCCTTGATTAACTCTCCATGTCAGGAGTGCCGCACGCTGAGGGATTTTGCAGTTTGATTTGACAGAACCTGAAACTGCTTTTGTCTGTCTGCTTCCTACCAGCCTCTGTCGCTGCTCCCAGCTCCAGTACCAGCCAGGTTGTGGGCAACTGCCTCTGGCCCCTCAGGGCAGTGGAAACTTCCATCCTATTCTTGTTATCCTATCCTGCTCTTGCCTGCCCAGGTTGCATTCTGCAGCAGGTCAGACATGTTTTGCTTTTGAAGGAATTCCCTGGATTGTGTTTGCCATAGAGCTGTGGAGGGCTCTGCAAGTCACCCCTCACAAAACATCTCTGGGGAAAGGGGTTTTTGCTCCAGATACTTCCTCCTTTGCAGTCCCAAAGCATGGAGTATCATCCCTCCTATATCCTGTGGGATTCATGGAGCAGCTGCATCCTCCACACAGGAACGGCAGCAGGCTAATGGCCAGGTGACCTCTGGCTTCAGGACAGCCCCTGGCCTTACTCGAGGGCTGGGGAGCAAAATCCAGGAAAACAAAGACCTGAGGCCACCTCAGGGTGAGCACTGGAGGTCCCTGTAGCCCAGCATCCCTCTGACATTGGTGTCTGGAATGGACACATCCCTGTCCCACCCTGGGGACTGTGCCTTCAGAGGAGGTGTCTGAGCTTAATCTGAGTGAGCAGCGTTCAGCATTTTGCAATTCCCAGAAGAGAACTGTAGAGTAGAATCATGGAATTGTTTTGGTTGGAAAAGACCTTTAAGATCATTGAGTCCAACTGTTAACCCAACACTGCCAGGTCAGCACTAAACCATGTCCCTCAGCACCACATCTACCCAGCTTTTAAACCTCTCCAGGGATGGGGACTCCACCGCTGCCCTGGGCAGCCTGTTCCAGGGCTTGACAGCTCTTCAGGGAAGAAATTGTTCCTCATGTCCAACCTAAACCTCCCCTGGTGCAATTTGAGGCCATTTCCTCTTGTCCTATTGCTTGTTACTTGGGAGAGGAGGCCAACCCCCACCTGGTCCCAACCTCCTTTCAAGTTGTAGAGAGTCAGGTCTCCCCCAAGCCTCTTTTTCTCCAGCCTGAGCACCCCCAGTTCCCTCAGCTGCTTCTCACAAGTCTTATGCTTTAGACCTTTTGCCACCAGGGAAAAGCTTCCCTGAGCCCTGCAGCCATCAGGAGCTGGAAAACCCGCAGAGAATGTGGTACTGAGCTGCCTCCAGCCCCAGGATGGTGTCAGCAGACAGAGAGCAGCACAGGGCGGATTTTTGCTGGGATGGATTACAGACCTGCCTGGAGCTGCTGCAGATGCTGGCACAGTGCTGGCCGTGCTCACTGAGGAGCTGGGGCAAAGCCATGCCTGCAGGCAGGGCTGTCATCCCCCTGCCTTTTCCAGGCATTGCAGTAACCCTCTGGATTACGAACGGGTACCTGATGGGAAAGCCACTGCAGGGCCCTGCCCCAGTGTCTCCACTGGCTGGTGTTCCCGGGGAACACACATGTTTCTGATATCCTGATTTCACCTGGTTTCAATTCTCAGTCCCTGGATCCTATCAGACTTAAAGGGGGGGGATGGGGCTGCATCCAGTGGGTTTACAGCTTCCTGTTGACCATGGAGCCCTGTCCATTTGCTCTCCCTGCACAAGATCCAATTTCAACCTAAATTTTCCCTCCTCCACTGGTCACATCAACACTGCTTTGGTTTCCCCTTGCTCCCAAGCACAAGTCTTGTTGTGGGGCAGGAAAGCCAGACTGGGAGAGTGGCACTGGGGCAGTGGAAGACCCAGTGCTGTGGTGGTGGGATGAAGACTGGGATGCAGTACGTTTTGTGGCCATTTCTCTGTCTGCACACTGAGTCAATTTGATCTGGGAATTCTCCATTTAAAGCACAGGATGTGTGGCCTTGATCCTGCTGTGCCACAGGCAAAAATGCAGACTGAATTCTCCCCAGCCCCCTGCCTGGAACGAGATCCATGTTCAGGGGGAGCTGAGCAGCTTTTCAAGGGCTGGCTTTGCACCAACGTTCTTCTCCCTCCCGCCCCAGCCTGGGACACCAGTACTGCCTAAGAGCCACATGCCCTAGGCTGGCCAGGGGCACCCTGTTGTGCCTGGGGAGAAGTGGATCTGCCAGCAGCAATACCGGGGTAAGGGATCCCCCACGCATCCCACCCCTCTGTATTCGACAGGGCTGGGGCAGAAGCACATTTCCCAGTTAGGCAGCATGAGGAATTTAATTCATCCCAGTCTGAGTGCAGGGAGAGAGGGCAGGCTGCAGAAACAGAAAGGATATTTTTATGCTGCGCTGTTCCAGGCACGGGCAGGTTGGGAGCACAACAAGCTGGCATTTTCTCAGCCACACCTTGGAAAGGCCCCAGAGGGTAAGCGGAGCCTCCTGCCAAGCACTGCCTCCTGCCAAACCCAGTCTGCAGCCACACAAAGCCCCGGGCATCCGTGCTCGGGGCTGGCTGCGACAGGCTCCCGTGCCTGGTTCTGCCGACCCCGCAGCCACCCTCGTGCGGTTTGGGAGCCCAGCAAGGGCCGCCCCAGCACTGCGGTGACAGGGAGGTGCTTGTAGAGGAGTCAGGGCTGTGTCTGCTGCAGGCTCCTCAACGACATCCAGCCCTAGGCTGTTCTTCAGTGGCAGGGAGATGGATGCCTCCATCATCATCATTCTGTGTCCGTTTCTACCCATGATGGGAAGGAGAGGCTGCTGCTCACCCTCCATCCTTATCCCTGCCGAGGGCTGTTGGCTAATAAAAGGCATCAGAGAAACCACATCAGGAAAAACAGCCCAGGTCTCATCAGATCCCGCTGCCCCTGCTCTCTGCTGCACGGGCAGGGGTTTTTCTAGGACCAGGTGGGAGGTAAAGCAAACTGCTGCAGAGGTGGGCTTGCATGGAAACCCAAAGACACAGGTCAGGTAGGGGTGAGGCAGGAAGGATCAGAGCATGTCACATCCTTCCCAGCTGGCAGGAACACAGGACTGCTCTCTGCCAGCTCCTGGGGCCTGCCATTTCTCCAGCAGCAGCCAAGGATCCCAAGCATGGCACAAGGGAGACCAGCCCCTGCCCTCAACTCTCCACCCTCCAGCTCCTTGTGCTGAGCACCCAAGAGCCGCCCTGCTGCCTCACAGCACCCTCTGCTCCCAACACCCTAGAGCACCCTCTACACAAAGCTCTAGTCCCAATAGCACTGTCCTAGCCTTCGGCTGCCTTCTCCTCCTCCACAGCCATCCCTGCTGTGCCAGCTGGAGCACTGGGCTGCCATTGACCTGCTTTCACAGCCAGAGCAGGGATGTGGCTTCCAGGCTCCTGAGCACACACTACAGCCTGAGCACAAAGATCAATGCAGAGAACGTCCCCATCAGCTACACTCAGTACAGGAAAGCCCACACACTCCTGCTGACCTTCTGCATCCTTCCTGGTGGACCCAGCTGCAGCACATCCTAGATCCACGTGAAAGCAGCCTCTTCAAAAGGAACTCAAATGCAACCAGTGCGTCCAAGAAAGGATCTTTATCCAGCATCTGCAGCCCCCCCCAGGGTGAGGACAGGCTCCTGGGCTTGCTGCACATGGACACAACTCCAGAAGCTTATTAAGTGGGAATAAAATCCTTCAGGTGGTTCCTGCTGGCCTTGCAAACATGGACTGGGCAACTCTGCACTCAAAGAGCCTGTAGGGTCAGGCTGCTGCATTATTCGTGGTAGTTTCCCCTGGGGATGCACAAATCAATCCAACCAAGCGCACTGCTACTATGTGGGGAGCACAGGTGAGCTGGGGACCAGGTGAGCTGATGGACACCTTAAGCCCAGGCACTGACATGAGCTCACGAGGCAAGCAGCAGGACTGCAAGCTGGAGGAACAGCCTGGTCAGCTCTTCGTTCCCCTACCAGTGCTCCAGAACACACCATGCCATGAAGCTGTAGGACCAAATTCACACAGTGAGCGTCTGGGACATAACAACACAGAACACAAAGCTGCCATGACTCAACACAAGCAAGCAGCAGTGCCAGTTACTCAAGCACAGGGGTAATAATACTGGCACTGTCACTTCCAAAAGCCAGCCATCCCCAGGTGCTTCATTTCAGATCCCTGGCATCATCATGAATCACAGATTAAGGGCTGGAAGGGACCTCAAAAACTCATGCAGTCCAACCCCCTGCCAGAACAGGATCACCTACACCAGATAGCACAGGAATGCATTCAGGTGGGTCTTGAATATCTCCAGAGAGGGAGACTCCACAAGCCCCCTGGGCAGCCTGTTCCAGTGCTCTTTGATGCTCACAGTGAAGAAATTCTTCCTCATGTTTACATGGAACTTTCCTTGCCTCAACTTCCCCCCATTGCCCCTTGGTCCTGTTATCGGGCATCACCAAGAAGAGCCTGACTCCACGCTCTTGGCACTTGCCCTTTACATATTTATAAACATGAATGAGGTCACCCCTCAGTCTCCTCCTCTCCAAGCAGCAGAGCCCTAGCTCCCTCAGTCTCTCCTCATAAGGAAGATGTTCCACTCCTTTAATAATTTTCATGTCTCTGCACTGGACTCTCTCAAGCAGTTCCCTGTCCTTTTTGAACTGAGTGGCCCAGAACTGTGCCTCCACACTCACAACTCGCCCCTAATGATGACAGCTGCTGGGTCAATTCCAACCCACCTGCTCCCTGCCATGACCTCAACATCCTCTGTGCATCCCTATTAAATGAGAAAGGCTGAAGCTATGGAGGCAGTACCTGCAAGAACAGCATGATGCCAGGCTCACCAATTCTCCCACCTGCCTGGGGACCACGTGGACCTCACAGCCCAGGGCCTGAGGTAAAAGAACACACAGACACCACCACTCAGTTCGGTTGTAGGAATTTATTTTAAATAACCTACAGTTGATTAAAAGGGAACTCATGATAAAAATAGAAGATACTTGTTGAGGAAAGGCTGCAGGAAATGGTCTTCGCACACACACTACGCTAACAATGCCTCTAAGACTAATGATTATAGCAAAAAAAGGTTTCACATTAAAATTCTGCTTTTTAATTTTTTTTTTTAATTTTTTTTTTACACAATTACAAAAGAAAAAAATAAAAGCCCTAAAATCTCGAATATTTTCCTTTTTTTTTTTTTTT